>KZ451971.1:225446-305442 GCA_002786265.1 Apostasia shenzhenica | reverse complement strand
AAAGAGATTTTTGCTTAAACAACCAAACACGATAAATACGAAAGAGAATAAGGTTTTCTTAACTAGAAAACTAAAAGGAAAAACTCGAGTAAAAATCTTGGCAAATATGCACATGCTTACATAATAGTCCTAGAAAAGAAAACAATAAAAATTCCAGTGAGATCCATCTTTTCTCTGGACTTTAATTTGGACTCAATCCTCATATGAGATAATGTAACCTGTTAACACACTAAACAAGAGGATTAGTCTATAACAACTAAATTAATTGTTGTCATCAAAATCAAAGGATTCAACATATTCCTCACATATTTTAAAATAATAACTAACATTATTTCACATCATTCATAACTTTTAATAAAAAAAATCTCTATTCAAATTTAATTTTAATTTTATTAAATTTAATCTTACAAACAAACAGACCTAATACATGAAGATTAATCTCTTTGAGAGTAAAAACTTCAAATTTTGAAAAATGTACGTAGATAGAAAATCTATTGTACAAGTCCGACTAATGTCAGCTACTAAAAGCAGGGAAGCTAGAATCAATAAAGTAAAAAAATAAAATAAAATCTTTTATATCGACAAACATAATGATTGATCAGTATTACATTGATAAAAAATGTACCTTTCAATATTACCAATGAGAAAATTGCTGCACGTATGACTGAGCTTTATGTAATATATACGAAAAGTCTTTGACATTCAACAAAAAATATTTAATGCATCGATTTTCAATCTGATAATAGTTGAAAGAAATACTGTCACAAATCATATTAATATGTTTAATATCGCAACTGAGTTTGATACACATTTGCTCTCATGAGATAAAAATGATTATTTTGGTTTTTAAATTATATCGAAAGAAAAAAAATGAAGACCAATCAAACTCCAAGATATTTCAAGACAAAAATAAGTCTGAATCAAGCTCAAAACCAATCTAAAGGCTCCATTTGGCATTTGACAATTGGCTAAAAAAAATTTATTTTAATCATAGTTAAAATATTAAATTTATTTTTAAAAAAAATTTAAAATTTTTTTAATATCACCTCCTACAAAAATTTCAACATTAAACAATCACTTTATTTCACATCTAATATAACTAACTCACTTTATTTCACATTATATACATTATTTTAAAAAAATTTATAAAAATGTTTCAAATTTTTTTTCTTTACTTCAACCAAACAGTGCAAAATTTCAAGCCAAATTGATTTGAATTTTTTTTATTTTAATTTCTCTATATGTATATGCATTTTAGTCTTAAAGCTCCATATTAACTTAAAATAAAATATTTAAAAATTTTAAAATTTTATAAATCTGAATTAAAATAATATGCTTTGCTCGTTATATGTCAACTGAAATTGCAATAATTTGAGATCAAAATCTCAAATTTATTACTTAAAAAATCATAAAATTACAATTTTCTTTTTTTATTTTCCTCAAAATACTGCAAAAGCTGCACGTGATCACATTCCGGATCTGCCCTTACCGAATCGAGAACCTTCATCTTCCCGTTCAGCGCCGTCTCAGCCCGCCGGCGAAGAATCCGGCGAAAGCTTCCATCTCGTTCTCCGGCAGCACGATCCCTAACTCAATCCCCCCTTCTCCGTCCCTGCTCTCCGCCATCGCTACAGCTCCCGTCTCTCTAATAGATATCACCTCCACCTTCCTCGCCTTCCCCCACCCAAAGTCCACGTCGTACACCCCCAGCTTCGGAGATCCGGCCAGCGACAGCGGCCGGAACGGCACTATCTCCCCTAGCCGATCCAACACTCCGTCCATGTTCTCATGGGCATCGTCGCCGATCTCCTCTATGGCTTTAGCTATCGCAGCGGCCGCGGCAAAGATCCCGTCTTTCCCCAGGAGCTCGCCCGAGTCGCACTTCACGAAGCACCCGCTCAGGCAGTTTCCGAAATAGTTCACCGGGATCGGCGGCCGGATCCTCCGCCGCCAGTCCACTGCAAACACGAAGTGGGCTTCGTCGCTGCAACTGCCGGCACGAGTCTTCAGAAGGCAGATCCAAACGTAGGCGCACGACACGACGAAGGAGGAGCAGCGGGGCGAGGGCTGGCGCTGCTCCTCCGCCGCCGCTTGCACCCGGTGCTTGAGCCACGCTATCTGGGAGGCGCTCAGGGTGAACGTGGTGGCGAAGATGCTGGCATCGGGTAGCCCCGAAGTAACCATTTTTTCCTCCACGCCGTCGTCAAGCACCGCCTTCTCCATCTGTTCGTACAGGCGGCGGGGGTCAGGGATCACCGACCGGTCCATCACCGGCCTCGGGAGAGCGGCGGCTTCGTCCTTCCGGAAAGCGGCGGCCCACGTCCTGACGAACTGCATCGAGCTGAAGCCGTCGCAGGCACTGTGGTGGATGGCGAGGGCGAGACAGAGCCCATGGCCGGAGAACAGAGTGATCTGAACGGCGAGCAGGGGCTGGGCATCCCGGCGCAGCGGGAGCTTGGGGACGAGAGGAAGGAGCTTGTCAATCTCCCGTCGGTGGTCTCCGGATATTTCGTGGAAGCCGTCGGCGGCGACGTAATCGCAGACCGTGAGGGGAACGGAATCAGAGGCGGAGCAGGAGATCTCAAAACGGCCGCCAGAGCCCCGGCGGATGGTTCCGGCTAGAGGGTAGAAGATTCCGAGGGCGAAGGAGAGGGCGGATTTGAGGCCGGGTAGGTGGGATTCAACGAAGCTGGAGGTCGGGTGTGGAAAGGGGAAGAAAAAGAGGCGCTCGACGGCGCAGTAGTTGAGCCAGATCATGTCGAAAAAGCTGAGAGGAAGGGCCCGCCGGTGGTCGTCGGCGTCCGGCGGTGGAGGGGAGATTGTTGATTGCTCGAGCAACCTCACGGCGGGATCAGAGAACCTCATCTCTCCCCCCTCAATCCGCTTTCGAATGAATCCGCCGGCCGAACATCCCCGCACGGTGTATAAAAAGAGGATTTTTATTGATTGGCTGAGCTGACACGCTACTGAGATTCAATAATCATTATGTTCTAGGGGCAATTACACACAAATTCTTGCATCCAACGCTTAATAACACGCAAATATATATTTTTAAAATTATAATATCGATTCTTGAGTTTTAATAAATTTTAAAATATTTTTTTATTTTTTTATTATTAAAATTTTTTAAAATTACTATTATACTCTTGGGCCTCTCTTTCCACCCCGCCTCTCTCTCTCACCTCCTGATCGGCTCAAACAAGTGACGCCGTGCGACCGCCAACGGTCGCACGACATGTACAACCCACCGGCGGCCGTGTGGCGCCCGTGCAGTGGCCGGCGGGTCGCACGGCCGTTACCCGTGGGCTTCTCTTTCTCCTCCCGATCCCTGCGCACAGGTGACGACCGCGGGACATGTCGGCGGCTGCGCAGGCGTTGCGCAGCCACCGGCGGGCATCGCCCATGCGCGTCGATCAGGAGGAGAGAAAGAAAAAGAGGCGGCCGCCTCTCTCTCCTCCCGATCAGCGCGCACTGGCAACGACCATGCGATCCACTGGCCGTTGCGCTAGCGCCACACGGCTGCCGGTGGTTTGTACATGCTGTGCGACCACCGATGGCCGCGTGGCATCACCCGTTCGAGCCAATCAGGAGGAGAGAGAGAGCCGCGCGGCCGCTGGTTGGTCGCACACGCCACGCGGCCTGTAACGATCAGGTATCTCCAATCTCTATATTCTAGAGTGAATGTGATTGTTTGGACTTTACTTGGGAGGTATGAGTTAGGCGTAACATCGTGTAGGATGAACAGAAACTCAGGTTAGGCCGAACATCGTGCACGAGGAACGTGAAACCTCGGATTAGGCAAACTTATTATCCAAACTAGAAGTCAAACTCGATGAAAATCCATGCAAGTTTCAACTAATCAAGTAAACTTCCCGACCATCCTTGTGGCAAAGGCTCAATGCTCCAACATCGAACCTCACCAAAATATGCTGAGTTGGCCTTCAAAGTAGCTTAATGATAAGCTAGCCCACCTTTTGTTTTTTCCCTCATATAAATAGGATGACGGATATAATCAAAGTGGTTAAAGATGAAAGAAATAAAGTGAAACACACAGGTACCCAAGAAGCTTGTCTAGTACTGTTGAGAGAGCACCTACAAATTAATCTCATCCTTTAGGCAAAAGCAAAGGATGATAAGAAGCAGAAGACCATGGAATAACAGAAAGAACCTTAGGATACTGAGCTACTGTTGATGAACAAAGCCTACAATTATCCAACAAGAACAAACTGAACAATCAAGACCACAAATCCTTCTACAACTTCATAGAAAAATTGCTCAATCCCTAGTTCTTTATGAAAACAAAGAATTTCTGTAGCTGATCTCACCTAGTGGGATAATGGCTTGGTTGTTGTTGTTGTTGATGATGGTAATCTAGAAGAACACAATTCAAATACCAAAAGGCCCTCTTGAATTTATGAGACACACGATTGCATACCTCGATGTTTGATGGAACTGATGTTTGGTGAGACAATTGTCGTCCCTGATGTTTGGTAGGACAACTGTTTGGTGGGACTGATGTTTGGTGAGACAATTGTCGTCCCCGATGTTTGGTGGGACAATCGTCGTCCTCGATGTTTGGTGGGACTAATGTGTTGAGTGGTACCATGAAAATACGAATGTTGTAAGTATACCGATGTTTTGAGTAAAACTAATAACACGAAGTTATGAAGAAATGATGTTTGACTAATTGTGGTTTGACGGTCCGATATTTGGCAGCTGAGAATTATCGGTGCACGCATCATGGCTGAGGTTTGTCTACAATATTCGTGCAAACATCGTGTCCGTGGTTTCATATTTTTATAACATCGAAAATAATATTATGAAATTTACTTGTGTTACAATGAACCCTGTTAGAACTTTGTACTTTCACACGATGTTAAGGTAATCAATGTTAGGGTGGTTTCCTAACATCGTGATCGAAGGTTGATATCGAATTTGTTGAGTTAATCTACTGATACTATGTTCTGGTGAAATGTTATTTTTAGTAGCATGAGTTTTGTCTACTCAGTACTTTGAGACTAATGCCTTTTTGGCATGTATTCTTCCTCACGATTAAGCACAGGACAAGGGCAAGAAAATTGGCGAAGCTTGAGCTGCCATCTATTTCATGTTGTTTTAAATTGTAATAAACATTGTGTACGATGTTTGCTGAGTGAGCAGAAAATATGATCTGTAATGGATGTTCTATTTTATGCTCAATTTTGATATCGTCGAACTAGATGTTTCCTTTGCCAAGATTTTTTTGTCGCACCCCCACTACCATCAAGTGTAGGATGGTTAAGGTGGTGGGATGTGAGACGACCGCCAGACCTGTCGGCGGCTGCGCGGCGTCGCCCGTGCGCACCGATCAGGAGGAGAGAGAGAGGCGGGGAGGAGAGAGAGAGAGAGGCCCACGGGTATAATGGTAATTTTAAAAAAGACTTTTTTGATAATTTATTAAAATTCAGGGACCCCAATGTTAAATTTTAAACTCAAAGATCTGGATGTAATTATCTCTTTGTTTTATTATAATTCTTTCTGATTGATATAGAAATTATTTTTATATGAAAGTAGAAACATAGAAAAAATGAGAAAGAAAGCTTGGATTAAACTGTAATGATCATAGAATTTAAGGGATTTATGAGCAATAATTTGTTTTTATTTTTTTAGGGAGGAGTACCTTGAAAATTTAAGCCTAATGTTGTAGAAAGCTTGGATTAAAATGTAATGATGATCAAAATTTAAGGATCTATAATTAATATCTTTTATTTTATTTATTAAAAGAAAATATTACATTCAGGTCCTTATATTAGGGCATATAAATCACACAAGTCTATGATTCGTAATTTTAAACATTTGAATACTTGAGGCGTTTACAAATATTTCATACAAATTTATTTAAATTATTTTATGATTTAATAAATATTTTAAAAATAATAAAAAACTATTTTTAAATTAATAATTTTTTCTTCAAAGGTGCTTCCCACGGAACCAATTATAGAGAGAGAAGAGCCGCCAGCGGCCAGCCTCTTCCTCCGATGCCTGAGAGAGAGAAAGCAAGTAATTTATTAAAATTTAATATTAAAAAAATAAAAAAATTATTAATATAATTAATAGAACTCAGAAGTCAGCAGCCTCATTATTTAGATGTAATTTATCTTTATTTAAATTATTATATTTTGAGATTTGTTTTTACCGCAAAAAATATGCCACATAGTTGTGTGTTGGTCATATTTTGGTGGTAGTCAATTTCGCCTTGTTTAAGATTTTTATTTTTATTATTAAAAACTTAAAATTATTTTATTTTGACATTTTTCTGTCATTTTTTATTTGACAATCATCAGTTTTCTTAATATAACCAATAATAACATACAAAATTTATAATTTAAAAAACTAATTCTATTTAGGCTTCTAAAATTTATTTACTTAGACACAAAATTTCACAAATCTCAAAACATATCATTCAAGTTCACAAAAAATATTACATGGGACATCGTGATCCCTCCGTGATAGATTCTATTATGTATTATAAAAATGATAAAAATACGCTTTCCTTAATCTATTAATTTTTAAAATATGCATTGAGGCTTGCGCCGACAGCCCGCTAGCGGACGCCGGAGCGCATGAACGCGTGCAGGCGCATGGCCTCGAACGCCGGCGGCCGGCAGCCCGCAAGGCAAGGCCGGCAGCGTGTGGCCGCGGAGTCCTCGCATGGGTCGCCACAGCGCGCCGCCTCGCGCGCAGGAGTCTGCATGCTGCCGTGGGGGCCGGCGTCTGCGCTCAAGCGGCCGGCAGCGTGCGGCCTCCAGCGTCTGCGCTCAAGCGGCCGGCAGCGTGCGGCCTCCAGCGTCCGCGCGTCGGAGGTTGCGTGCGCTATCGCTCGTCGGAGCTCACGGCCCCGAGCGTGGAGCCTTGGACACCCGAGTGTAGGGCGTCGATTCCCTAGGCCCCACGTGAACGCCCGCGAGCAGTGCATCTGCGCGTGAGGCAGTGCGCTGTGCTGGCCGCCTGCGCCCTGACGCCTCAACCTCGCGCTGCCGGCCGCCTGCGCTCGGACGCCGACGCTCAAGACCGGGGTCAGGCGGCCCGTCCACAAACGCACTGCGCGCACGAGTAAAATCGTAATTGAAAAAATATTTAATTTAATTTAATTTAATTTTTTTGATGAAATAACGATATTTTAAATGAAAAATATTATGTTGGATCTGATTTGAAGCTTTTTAAAAATAACTAGAGCCCTGGTAAATTATATAGTAATTATTATGGACCCGGACGGCATTTTTGATATTTTTGAATCTGGACAATAAATTAAATAAATCTCAGAGGCCTAAATGAAATTATCCCTTTACAAGAATTCATTTAGATATTTAAATTTCTAAGTTATTTCCAATTGAGCTCTGGACATAAATATTCCAATAAAATTCATTTTACAAATTCTTAATTTTTTTATTATAAACTGAATATAATTTATTTTAAAATTTCAAAATTTTTTTTAAAACTCAAAAAAAATTTGCATAGAGCGAACAATCTACGTCAGTAGTTCGCTCGCCAGTTGCGCGGCGCCACTCATATAAAGCATTCACTGCACACAGAATGTTGTTGATGGCGTTAACTCGTGTTCAGTCAAACAGGCAGTTCGATCGGTCGACCAGAAGGTCTAATTAGCGGCAGGACCATCAGATTGCCAATCGAACAATTTGTTTAACCACAACAAAAGCAAGTATTAAAAATAGATAATATTTAAAATATATATATAACTTGAGATCAAATACGTATACGTTCAAAATGATAAGTATCATATGTACCTACATATTCTCTAATTGATACATATCTGATTTTACATTATATCTATTTCTGTATCTGTATCTATTTTTAATATTTACTTTTTTGTCGGCCGAATTAACCACTCAGTCGGCCAGCTGACCAAACTGCCCGATCAAATGATTGGACGGTCTGTCCAGGTAAATGTGCGTTAACATCATTTATAATAATTTGTGTGTAGTGGTGTCCACTTATTTTACATGGCATCACGTGAATAAAAATAAATTAATCACGTGTTTCGTTCGCTGCACGTAATAATTTTTTCTAGGAGTATTGATGTGGGCCACCGCGGCTGCCGGTGTGCGGGGCCGACCGTCGGCGGCCATCCAAATGCCCGGCCGACTACGCACGGTGGCCCACGCGCTGGACCGATTGCGCACGGATCTGCGCGCGTGAGGCGGCATTCGTCATGCTCGGCAAAAATTAATAGATCAAAATATAAAGCATGTCCTGTCAAAAAAAAGAAAAAAATATTTTCACTAAATATTATATTTGATAAACCAAAAAATTACGTATAAAAATAAGTTTAAAAAACTAAAAAATACTTTATTAATATTGAAATTTTATTTTATATTTTATATAATTTTAAATGAATTAATATTTTAATTTTTTTATTATATAAATATTTCAAAAAACTCAAACAAGCCTGAGTTAATTTCAACTCTGATTTTGTCAAATTTGAATTTTGTTTGCTTCATTTTTTTTTTATTTTTGTGGATTTTATTTTTATTTTTTGATAAAATCAGTGGAGCATTAATATGAATGTTTCAGTTTTGATCTTTAATTTGACTCGCATATTTCACAAAGAATAAGAAATATTACGTAAGCCGGCCTATTTGATGCGAGAATCAAAATAAGGATTAAAATGGTACTAATTTAAAAAATAACAATAATAATAATAAGTAATTTTTTTTAATTATTCTACATAAATTATAACATAAAAAATATTATTTTACTTTACATACTTAATAATTTCAATAAAAATATCTATTTTATTTCACGTTCTAACTAAAATATCAGAATCGATTATTTTGATTTAAGATTTGAAAAAAATATAATAGTTTTTTTATATTAGAATATATGTAGAATGATTAAAAAAATTATTTATTATTATTGTTATTATTTTTTAAACTAGTATTATTTTAGTTCTCATTTTGGTTCTCCCGTCAAATATGGTTAAGTACTATTTGAATAATATGATATACAAATACTTATATATATATATATGTAACAATTTCTTTATAATTTTATCAATTTATATTATTTTGCTGGCACTTATTTTATATTGAAATAGAACTAAAAATAATATTTTAATATTATTTCAGCAAAACTCATGATCTATGTCTTTAATAATTGGTCACTAGTTTTATCAAAAAAGAGAAAGAAATAAAAATAATTGGTCACTAGAGTATCAATTATAAAGAAATCTTGCTACTAAAATTTAATAATTGGCTAATAAATTAAGTATCCTAATGTTTGCCCATTTTACTACAAAAATCTATACATTTAAAATGTATGTTCATATTAAATTACTATATAGTTCAATGAATTCTAACTATTTCAAAAAAGCTAATCCGCAAAATATTTTTTATCTAATGTGCCGTTAATTCATCCACTGTAAAAAATAAAATTAAAATAAATACTTTTAATTTACTATTTTACTCTATATCTTCTTCTTCTTGATCTGCTCGGGCGCAAGCTCTCCTCAAGCTCGCCGCGGGATAGACCGCAACAGTCTACGTGCAATCAAGCCGCATGCGCCAATACAGCCTGTTTGCACACAATCGCGTGCGCGATGCCGTCAGCCTCGTGGCCGAGGAAGCCGCCATGCACGTGATCGCTTGTGTACTAGCAGGTGACCGCCACGTGCTCGGGTTGTTTGAACGGCACTGCGTGTGCGATGACGTGCTGCCCGTAAGTGCTTGGTTTGCTGGCGCGCAGGCAGCGTTGAAACGATGGTCGATGAGATCCGGCAATCTTGTGTGAGTTTGGCAAGGTGAAAAGTAGAGTGGCATGCTTTAAATATTGATGGAGCATATAAGGGTATTTTCATCACTTTTAAAAACATTTAATAGATTATATAAGTACTTTTGTGAATTTATATGACATATTTTAATATTTATAGAGCTCCGTATTAAAGTAGATAAATTTTAGGGACCTAATTGAAATTATCGCATTAATCAATTATAATTTATGATTTTAATTTACTAAATTATTCAGTAATTAAATTATTAAATAATTTTGTGACTAGGCTTAAACTATGATTAATTAGTTTATTAATAGGTTATTAGATATGTATAATATTTTCATTGTGAAGCAAAGATATGTTTTCTATTTGAGATACATTTGGTTTAATAATATCTTCACTTCAGCTATATATTGAGTTGGCATTTAATTTATTATTATCTTAATATTTTATTATATTATTTAGATATTAATTAAAATAAATATATTTTTTTAAAGGCTATATGCACTTATCATTCAATAAAATAATTATTTTATCTAAATAATATTGCATAATATTAAGATAATATTTAATCAAATATTCTCTAAGAATATTAGTTTATGTTATATCTAAAAACTATTATTTATTAATTTTCTGAGTGTAGGATATAATAATATTTTATGTTTTTAAAATTTTAATATCTGCGCTCCAAATTTTTAAAATTTTAGTATCTAATTTTTTTTTTAAAATTTTTATTATTAATTTTTAAAATTTTAATTATACTCCCTTCTTTCTCTCTCTTTTTCTCTCTGCACTAGTAACGAAAAGAGAAAAAAAAATTATAATTATAATTTTTTAAAAATTTAATAATAAATAATTTTAAAAAATTAAATGTTAAAGTTTTGAAAATTAGAGACTAATATCTTGATTCTGATTCTTCTCAAATCTCATATTTTCAAATCTTCAAAAAATTTCATATTTTTTTATGGAGCACATTTTGATACTATTAACTAATTGTTGCGTTCATATAAAGTAGATATATGAAAAATAATACATTTTTAGATAGATATTATCAAGGTGAAATAAAATGTATAATTTTCTATGAACAAACTTTGAGGCCTTGTTTGTTTGGTCGTTGAAAATTAACCTGATTTAATTTTAACTAGACATATCACATCACATAAAATTTAATATTAAAACTTAACTTTATTTCACATCCCACACACATTACTAAAATAATAACTAACTTATATCGCATCCCTCACATATCCCAATATAATAATTAACTTTATATCGCATCCCTCACATATCCCAATATAATAACTAATTTTATTTCACATCATTCACAACTTTCAATAAAAAAATATCTTTATACAAGTTTAATTTTAACTTTGTTAGATTTAACCTTACCAACAAACAGGCCATTTTATAGTTATAGTTATTTGAATTTTGATTGATTTGTCAGTAAATTCAAATAAAAGTAACACTAATTTAATTAGAAATTATATATAAATAATCTTGCATTAGATTTTCTTACTCAAATACTATGTTAAACATTTAGTTATTGATTGACCTAAAGCTTTAAGCTTGTTAAGTTAAGACACAAGAATAATTTTATATTCTAACAAAAATTAACTGTTGTTCAAAGGCCATGTTTGCTTGGTGTGGGTCAGGCCAGGTTGAATTTTGAAGCATCGTCTCTAAATAGTATGGTAAGTGAAACAATTTTATTCTTTCTATCAATTCGAGCTTTTAGGATAGTTGATCAACTAACGTCAAAATTTTATATTACTTTTAAATGAATATTATCTTCAATATTAATAAGAAAAAATGACCTCAAAGATTCTTTTTATTTTTTTTATTAACATCTTTTCAATTACAATCTAAATATCCCAAAGGATTTCGCCAAGGTTGTGGGAACCCTTGCATCATTAGTTGGGGTCACAACACTCACATTATACGAGGATCAACAGTAAAGAATCTATAGGGTACCCTAATCCATATGCAAAGAAGCACAACTCGTGGGCACTGGCTACATAACTTGGTAAATTTGGGACATCATTTAGGTTTATATATTTAGAGATTTTTCTTATGTTTAATGCAATATCTAGTTCTACATACGATTATAAATTGATTTATTGCATATAAATATATTTTAACTAAATATTAAGAATCATACAATTATTAAATATGATTGGCTTACGTGAGCAATCATGATTAGTGGCTAATCTCATAGTTGAAGATTAATCTAATTATTATTAGATCAAGTCAAACGACAAGTAACCAATGGAGTCCACATTGTGCAGTGATTAATATTAGGAGGATTTTATTTCTATCACTCTTAAAAATTCATTATTTACAAGCAACACCCCATCTAACTTCAAAAGCGGAGTGTTGCCTGTAAATTCACCTCAAAATGAGGGGTGCTGTCTGAAAATAATAGAATTTGAGGGTGACGCCTAAAAATAATGAACTTTTTGGGGCGATAAATATAAATTTTTCTTAATATTATATGTTTAAAGTATTTTTAGATTTCTAATAAGTAAAAATAATTATTTTATGTGGCTTTGAATGGGAGGCCAAGACTTTACAAAAATATCCAGCACAATTTTCACTTACAACATGGATGAGCCTCATGGGAAGGGGCCAATCTGCAATTTTCACTTTGATTGTGGAGCGCAAAGCAAAAGCGTGGAACCTGGACTTGACTTTGATTTGTCGAGCATAATTTATGGTGTAAGTAAAATTTGCAAATTTACCCTTCATTTAGATCTTCTTGCAATAAAAATTTGCATTGCAGGGAATTGTGTCATGGGAGGGTAATTAAATATAAATCATATTACTTTTGTTAAAAATCTGTTGAAAATGTCAAAAATATTTCATTATAACTCAAAAAATCGATGTAGATAATGAACCATTTAGATTTTAACGAAATTAAAGCTGATGTAAATGTTCTACGTACTGTTGCAAATTTGACATGAATCTAACTTTTTACAAAAAGAATTATACTTCATTTTTCTATAAAATTCAGTTTAAACTGGTTTATGGACTTTGAAATCTTTCAAGTAGGTTCCTGAGATTAATATGACACTACAAATTAATCCATAAAATTTGAAATTTTTCATGTAAGTCTTTGAGGTTGATAGGGTGCTTCAAAGCAGTCCCCTACAACTCTTGACAAAAATTTAGGGACTAGTTTGAAATATTCTATCAACCTTAAAATTCTATGTAAAAATTCTCAAAATTCATGAACCTATTTGAAGTTCTCTATTAGACTGAAAAAATTGTGCAAAAATTATGGGCTAATTTGAAGGACCTTATCAACTTTAGAAATCTAGAAGCGGTTTACTTTTTTTTTTTCTCACTCACAAGGTCAACTCTTACCGATTCCCTCAGTGGGTCAATTAGTTGATTCATTGCATGGATTTGGGTTCCAAGGGCATGTTATTGATGCGTCAATTAGTTAGGTTGAGATCATTCCAACTCAAAATACCCATTAGCAAACAAGTTTAATTCTAATAAGTCAGGTTTATGTCGCATCTGAGTATTGATTTTTATCAAAATTTGACTCGATAACCCATTAGCCACCCAAACCCGATCCAAAGTTATGAGATTGTCTCACATTTTTCTTCGACTTCAAAGATCTTATGTGCTTCTTCTTGCATCAAAGCTTAATAGGAAAAGTTATTGTCATCATTGGCCTTTAAAGCCCCACTTCAATGAAGAACATAAGAAAAGTCAACATGCTGAAGAACCATTAAAGTCAACTGCCATAAATTCAAAATTATAATTATTTTTATTTGAGCTTGAGTTTTTTTTTTGATGTGAACCTCCACAATGTTTTTCATGAGCACATAATAAAACTTGGGATGATGTATTTGTTTTGATCTTGTGATATGAAATTTATTAAGATGTTTGAACAAAAGTTGAAAATCTTATTCATATTTTATTTGATTTAATTTTTTTTTATGACTCAAGATAAACCCACCATTGAAAATGAAAGCAATTTCATTTAACTCGATATTTGTATAATGCAATGAATTTAGACTTTTAGGTATATAAATATGTCATATATATGAATGGTACATATGTAAAGATGATCTGAAAAAATTTTGTGAGAATTTTTAGGAAAATATATATGATGTGAAATAAAATGAGTTAGTTATATTAAAAATTGTGTTGAATGTGAAATAAAGTGATTGTTTAATATTGAAATTTGTGTAGGATGAGATATAAAATAATTTTTTATTTTTTTTAAAAATAAATTTAAGATTTTGGTCGTAATTAAAATAAGTCATATTTTTTAGTCAGTTGCCAAATAGGACCTAAAAGTATTAATCAATATATGCATATTATACATAAAATTTAACAAAAAATTCAGGTAATATTACCAAATACATGGAATAATTTTAAAAATTAAACTCGATTAAAATCGAAAGTTAACTTGAAAGTGAAAAGATCATATTTTTGAGTCGACTTGTATGGGTATACACATCATCGAGTGTAGGCATAGGTACACGGGTTTGATTTGGATCTAATATGAAATTGACTTGATTCTAAATGATTTAATCCAAATTAGACTCAAAGTTTGTTGGCTTCAGATTGTTGCGTAATTCCTTTTTGAAGTATAACGGTTTTTTTTATGTTTCATGTCTAATTCTAAGGCTATAAAGAAACTAAACGTTTGATGAATTGCTCGATACTTAATCTGATAAAAGCTCATTTTTATTCAGTTTATTCAGTTTATTAA
Source organism: Apostasia shenzhenica (assembly GCA_002786265.1). Classification (NCBI taxonomy): domain Eukaryota; kingdom Viridiplantae; phylum Streptophyta; class Magnoliopsida; order Asparagales; family Orchidaceae; genus Apostasia; species Apostasia shenzhenica. Next base: position 290,947 of record KZ451971.1, on the reverse strand, counting down.
GATTAATAAACAATTTTGAATATAATTTTGAAAGATCGACTAGTAAATGAACGAATCTAAGCATGCTGTCATTTAATTCGTTAATGTTTGAATACGCTCGATTAGATTGTTTAATGTGCGGCTCTTTTAAAATTCAATAACCGACTCATTTAGACTCTAGAGTTTTTAGTATATTTTCTCGATTAATTTGACAAACAAGATCATGAATCAGATATCAGCACGAGACTATTCGTGAACAATGATAATTGCTTGTTTATAATTTATAAAATTACGTAATTATATATGTTAAAATTAGATAAAATAGAATCTTACGCGATACTCTTAAAAACATTTCTGTACAGAATAAAGAGGATAAAAACTAAGTGAGGCGAGTGAGCTTATTACATACGATATCATAATCACTTCATATTACTTCTTAAGTGATAGCGCGTCAAATTTAGTCCGAGGTGTGTTTAAAAAAAATGCTAGATATATACGAGAACACGTGTTTTGGTCTATATACCAACTATCACTTCTTATATCAGTGCCACAATGTGAATGTTAATCATGTTGTCCATTATACGGGCCCAAGCCCAAGGCCCAAGGCCCATTAAGATTTTTATGAAAATATTTTTGAACTAACCAAGAATTTCAAGTTATTTATGTAATTGTTTACCGTACTGAAATTAATCGTGTTAATTTTAACCTAATATATCACATTAAACATAAATTTTAATATTAAAATTTATGTTTAATGTGATATATTAGATTAAAATTCTATATTTTATCTTTTACACATACTAAACTAATGACTAGCTTTTTAATTTTTTAAATAATAACCGACTTATATCAATATAAGAATTAACTTTATTTCACATCATACAAATTTTAAATAAAAAAATATTTAATTATATTTAATTTCAATCTTATTAAAATTACTTTTTGTAAATAAACACACATGATAATAAAATAAAAACATTTGAGAAGGGCCTCAAGTCTTTATTTGCTTGTATCTATGTTCCGCGCTTGTATATATTCATCTGTCTTAGTAAATAAATCCTAAGACAATTTCTAAAATAGCTTACATATCGTGCAAAGGACTGCATTGAACCTCTATACACTGGTTGTACAATTTTCGAAAAAATTACGTAGCTCAAATTAACACGTGTTAATTTGGCTTGGCTCTTGAAAGGAGTTTTTCTTTTAAATGAAATTTGAAGAAGAAATTAGGAGGAAGAAACTATGTAAATAAAAAGGAAACACGAAAGCCAATAAGGGTGAAAATTTGCTCCTTAAATTACGCACATGCCTATCAAACTCATTTACCCTGTATGTAATTCATCTATAAATAATCACGATTAATTTCTCTATTTTTGTCACGCTTCGGCTCACTAATACGGAGATTATGCAGCATAGTGCCCGACTAAGCTACCTTGCTGCATAAGCTCCGTATTAGTATGCTAGAGTGAGGCGATTCTAGAACAATATCGTAATATATTATATACAATTGCCTTTTCTTTCATTGCATTAAGAATTGACATAAAAACAAATTTACATCATTTCTTATTAAAAAATGTTATTTTTTGCATTTGCATGCATGTTTAATCTCTATTTGCATTTATTTTTTAGCATTATCCAAAAGTTTTGTTTAATGAATTTGGTTACAAAAAAATAATCATACACACAAAAGAATAGAAGCGGGTGAAACCCGAACTTTTATTAGCGGGTGAGTATTTATCTTAGAAACTCTTTTACGCTTCTAAAAGTTTGCGTGTGCGGCCTAACTTAACTTGGTTGAATTCGATTCAACTAAAATTCTTATAACTTAAACCCATGTTTACATGAATTTGGAAGAGCTTGTTTTATTTGGGTTAGTTTCAATGTAATTAAATAAAATCATTCAAATCTCATATCTCATGAATCAACATAAAAAAAAAAAATTAGGCAGGAACATATAAAAATTAATAGTGATGTGTGTCCTAAAGCTTATAAAAAATTAAAAATAATGTGTCGGAGCCACGAGATAGACTCAATTTTATGCAGGTCTCTAAAAATAAAAATATATCACTTAAACTTTTATTGCCTAAACTTTTACTGTATAAATCCTTTTTAGCAGGTTCAATTAGGTTTGAGGGTTAACTTATTATTTTAAGAAGTCAAATAAATATATTTAAATATTTTTAATTACGATTACAACATTAAGATCTCGTTTGTTTGGCCGTTGAAAATTAACTTGTTTTAATTTTAATCAGTTATATCACATCATACATAAAATTTAATATTAAAAATTAATTTTATTTCACATTTTACACACATTACTAAAATAATAACTAACTTATGTCACATCTCTCACATATCCCAACATAATAACTAACTTTATATCATATCCCTCACTTATCCTAACATAATAACTAACGTTATTTCACATCACTCACAATTTTTAATAAAAAAATATTTTCATTCAAATTTAATTTTAATCTTGTTAAATTTAACCATACAAACAAACAGACTTTAGAGCTTCGTTTTGTTCGAGCTTTTTTTTTTACATAAAAAAACTTATTTTATTTTTAAAATTCAATAAGAGAGAAATTTATTTTACTATTAGAAAGTATGTAAAATGTGAAATACTTTCAATTCAAATATTCACATTTATACTGTATGTGAAATAAAGTTGATTTTTATAGTTGAAATTTGTGTTGGGCAAAAAACCTGCCTCGAACTAGACGAGGCATAAATGTTGCTTCTTTTTCTTATTAGTTGTTGCTCATTATTCAGAAAAGTTTTTTTTTTTTTTGATATGGACTGCTCATAAGAGTTAATATTTCTTATTCATGAAAAATAAGTTTGATAAATTAATTAGTTTAGTAATTGTTTGGTAGTCTAATGTTTATCAATTCAATCATTTTTAAAACTTTAATTTTTTTTAATCAAATGTAATTATGATAGTAGAAAGGCCAAAAAGTGAAACAATATTAGTTCATTTTGCAAATATTATTCAAAAAATTATTTGTGTGTGAGATTATTTTTATTAAAAATAAAATATAATTTTTGAAGTGATTTTATTTTTAAGATTTAAGATAAATTTGAAATAAAATTAATTTTATTTTAGAATATATTTGAGAAATGAAATAAATTTATAAAATTTGAAATTTATATAAGACGTGAAAAAAATATTATTGATAAAATTTAATTAAAATTTAAAATACTATTAATTTAATATTAAAATTTATGCCAATCAATACATTTTATATTTACTCAAATCACTGTTATTATAGTTAAATAAAATTGGGCAATATATTTTTTAAGGGTATTTTGATGCCGATAAAACAATTATAATTTATGTATTAAATATTTGGTTTTATTATTATTATTATTATTATTATTAAATTTTACTATTTAATAGATCTCGTGAGGAACTTTTAAAATACAATTAAAATGACCTATGTTTTTTTTTATGATAGAAAAATTACCTATTTTACTCCTAGAAAATATACCAAAAATAACTATAAAATAAATAAATAAATATATATATATATATATAATGACTTTTAAGTTTTAATCATGATTAACCTATTAATCAAAGAGATTTTATAAGATTTTTATCATAAGTAACCAAAAATACTTCTTGATATTTATTATTAAATTCAAATATGAAAACATGTAACTAGCAATTTGGGAATTTTTAATAAATTTTTTTATGGTTTATGGCATCTTATAAAGTTTTTATCATATTTTTAGAATTTTCTATCCCATCTTTATGTGTTATTAAGCCTCGCATTTATTTATAATTTTACAATTTTATTTGCTCAAGTATGCAAATTCCCTTTTTTTTTCAATTTTTGAGCCAAAAATATGATATACAATTTTAAATTATTTACGAACATCTTCGTTTTATATGGCGTTATCTATTATATAAATTTAAATTTGGAATTAAATGAATTGCAAATATTATTATACTTCATCTTCTGTCATTTTCTTGAGCCAGCTATTAAGGCTGATTGGGCATTAAGTTCGATCGAATTTGAATCAACTTGAAATTAAATTTATACTTTTAAATTAAATTTAATTTGAATTAAATAAAATTATTAATTATTAATTTTTTTTAAACATCATAATTCTTTTGTTTTAATTTAAAATTATAATGACGTGAATTTGAATATGAAAATCTTAATTTCAAGTAAGCTTTCGTGCGATTGAGCTAGAAAAAACCGTAATTTTGAGTAACATTCGTAGAACTTTATTTTAATTCTTTTTGCCTTGAATATTCATCATATACATATATATTAAATATAATTTTTGATTGAACTTGTGAATATTATGTGGTATTTATATATTAATTTTTTCAATATATGTCATTATATATATATATATATGATATTTTAAATTTATATCAGAAGCGCCAAAAGAATTATAGATATTGAATCAAGTATGAGTTGAATTAAGTTTATTTGAGTGAGATAATTTCAACGCTTAAAAAATCGAATCAAATTTGAATTAATTAAAATGCGAATAACTTTTGGGTGGGTTTAGATATTCGTCTCTCGACTTGAGCACTTTCTTAGAGGTCACTAATTCTATTACTGTTGTGGCTTAAATATATTTAACTACAGAGTTCTCGTTATCAGTCTAATTATTTTGCTCTAAAAAATACATCTATATTTTAAAGCCATATTATTATTAATATTATTTAGATTTTTTCTTTATTTTGATATAGGATAATCTATTTTTATAATTTTTTAGTATTATTTAGGCTTAAAAGCTTGCTAAAAGCTTTTTTTTTTCTTAAAACACTAACTTTTTTACTATGGTTCGTCACACCGACTATCGATTTTCAAACATAATGCCGAATTCCATCAAAGAGATAATCCATTTATTTATATAAAATTTTTCATAATGTGTAAAAAGAAAGCATACATACATACATAATGTGTGCCAAACTGTTCAATTTCAATTAATTTGTTCCCAAAGATTTTTTTTTAAATTTTTATTAGGTTCCCAAAGATAATTTGATAACGTGTTCTATGCTCATTATCAATCTAAAAGTTATGTGGCTACTTGTAAATATGATAACGTTGGCAATTACGTGATTAAAAAAAATTATTAGGTTTGAAAATTTGACCACATCAAACGTTCGTTCATTAATAACAGAGAGCTACGCGGAAGAGCGAGCCCATTTCACGCATTACTCTGCAAATGGCTTTAAATCGCCGAGTGACCGAACGGATCATCGGTGTAGTGTGGTGATCAGGCCATCCGGTCGGTTGACCTAACTATCTGTTAGGTTACCAAACAAGTAGGTGTTAGGCAAATATTTGTATAAAAAAGTAAATATAAATTGAAATCAAATAGGTATTAATTCGAGAATACGTGATTACTTGTGATATTTACTATTCCGGATGAATACTCTCCTGGTTTCAAGCTATATTTAACTTTTTGGATAATTTGGTAGTTAAACAGACCGTCCGATCAGAGTGAACGGACGGTTTAATTAGCTACCAGACCATCCAGTCAATCAATCGAGCGATTAATTTGGCCACTCAGTAACTCAATATTATTTACAGTATTATGTGTGAAGCGGGATTACTCATTCGCGTGACTTTGCACTATTGTTGGACAGATTCGTGATCACGACCCAAAAATTTTTCATGACATGATTGAGAGTCACATGCTTCTCTACTATAACAAAAAAATAAAATTTATAAATATTTATTAATAAATAGATTTTTTTTCATGGGGAATATTAATAAATTGATTTAATTGCAATGAATCGGATAAATATAATAAAGTTAGAATAATATCTTCTAACATATTACTCATCCAAGATTGCCATCATTTTTTTTAAAAAATTAATTTTGTTTCATTTGTAATTAGTCAACACTCTTTAATATTGTATTTTTTTAAAGTACAGCCATAGGGCCATAGGCTGTCTATCAACCACATCAAACCAATATATAGGTCAAACTTAATTATTACGAAAATGACATTGCTCATTGACCAAAATAACATAATAAATAAAAAAGGGTAAACAACATCTCAGTCCCTCTAGTTTACTCATATGAACAAATAGATCTCTCGAATATTTAAACGTAGCAAACTGGTCCTTCAGTTTGATGAAATATTCACGTAGGTCCTTGGGCCATAATAGAAGTTAAAAAGCACCTCTCTCTCTTCTCCCGATCACCACGCACGAGAGACGCCACCAGACCCCGACGGCTGCGCGACATGTGCGACCCATCGGCGGTGGGTCTGGCGACAGGTCCGACGGCCACGCACAGTGGGTCGCACACGCAGCGGAGTTGCCCGTGCACTACGATCGAGAGAAGAGAGAGATGCGGGGAGGAGAGGACCCATATATATATATATATCAAATTAGAGGAACAGTTTGCTATATTTAAATATTTAAAATACTTATTTGCCCGTACGAGTAAATTAGAAAGACTTAGATACTATTTACCCATAAAAAATAAATTTTTTTTTTCTTTATTATGTTATTTTTTTGAACTAACTAATAGAAATCAGCTCTCTCTAATTCAAGTTACAAGAAAGTGGATTTCTCTAAATTTAAAATTAATTTAATTTGTCATACAACCTAATTTAAAATAACATACAAATAAATTTTTAATATTATTAAAATAGTAAAATAAAAAATAGTTTTTTACTAATTTAGTTAGTTCAAAAATTAAATTAAAATTTCAGATAAAAATAATTTTAATTTAGTTTTATAACTGAAAATAATGTTCTTCATTTGATCTTGATGATAATAATAATACTATTTTTTTTAATATTTTCTCAAGTAATTTTAATAATTAATTTATTTAATTTGAAAAGCTAAACGGACCTCTCACCTGATTGCTAATAATTATTGGCCCCATGCAAAACATATAGAATGGAAATATTTAAAGAATTTGCTAATGGATAAAATTAAATAAAATATTTACCTTTTTATTTTTTTGCTTTCATCACTTTGTATGAACAATTTAATTGTGTTCAATTGTCATCATGGTGATAGAAATTAATAAAAATTTCGCACATATAAACTTATAAATGCAAAAATAATTAACAATAATTAAATTATCTATAAAAAATAGCAATACTAAATAAATTTCTATAAAATATTGCTAAAACTATCGTGTGTGCGCGCGTGTGGAATTTACATATTTTATCTTCAAATTAAATTTTAATTATTATTTGTTTAATTCTTAAGAACAATTTGCACTTTTTTTCTCATAATAATATGATGAATAATTACTAATCAGTTTTAAATGAAATATTAAATTTTAATTAATGTCTTTCAGAAATAATATAATACAATATGAGTAATTTTTTGAGTGAATTGTAATTATCTGTCAATTGGGATTGACATATATTAATAATTTTTTATACTTAAATAAATTAATTAAAGCAATATTTAAATTATATATATATATATATATATATATGCATATATATAATTTTACTATTTCTTTTAGGCATAATTACATTCAGATCTCTGAATTTAATGCTTAATAACGCACAATTCTATATTTTTAAAAATATAACATCGAGATCCCTGAGTTTTAATAAATTATCAAATGGGCCTTTTTAAATTTTTTATTATTAATTTTTTTTTAAATTATCAAACGTGCTTGGGATCGGAAAGAGAGAGAGGCGGGAAGAAAGAGAGGGAGGCCGAGGGTATAGTGTAATTTAAAAAAAAAATTAATAATAATTTTTTTAAAAAAAAAAATTTATTTGATAATTTATTAAAACTCAGGAACCTTAATATTATAATTTTAAAAATGTAAATCTATGCGTTATTAATTGTTAAACTCAAGAATTTGAGTGTAATTATCTCTTTCTTTTATAATGATCAAAAAACTGCATCTATTTTTATAAAATTTCATGTAATTACAAAAATAACAGAAAATGAAAATAAAAATGTAATAAGTAATTCATGTGTTTGTCATGGCTAAATTATAGATAGATTCATAAACTGAAACTTGTTCAAATAAAAAAAAGGTTAAAATTTTACTTTATTTTTGTTTAAAAATAAATTCAATTTAATAGTATATATATGTATATAATAATAAATGCACATGTGCCATAAAATTATCACGTCAACATGATTATAATTCTTCCATATGTTCACACATATTTATTATCTATAAATGGAGTAATAGTTAATGCATGTTTTATCAAAAAAAAAAATAATTAAGGCTTATTATATTATTAATATATATATATATATGTTAATTTTTATGTTGAAAGTTTATTTAGTACTTCTCTTACATAAATTTAATGTTTTTAAAAAATTAATTTATTCTATATCATTTTATATTTTTTATATGCATTTTACTTCGAAAGAGATTTAATTTAAATATGAAAAAAATCCATAAAGCAAGTCGTTTTTACGAGTAGACATTGATGTTTGAGATTAAATTTCTTAATTTCTATTCTCCTAATATTTATTTTACTCGTGAAGAGGAAGACGAAGATAATTACACTAATACTTGCCAGCCATTTAAAGTACGTTCGAATTGATAATGTTAAGTCTGTAAACGTCATTCTATCTCATCAGATCAAGGATTGAACTCGATGTTTGTTTATTTTTTTTAATTTTAATTTTCTAACTCCAATCAAATCATGTAGAGGAAATATAGCCAATCAAAGCTTTATTTTTTAATTTTATTTTTTGAAATATATGGAGCCAATCAAGCTAGAGATTCATCAAATTTTGACTTAAATGCAATCATTAGCATTCTTTGCGGTAATCATAAGCTAATTTAAACATAAATATATAATATTATGATAGTAATAATTAAGGTCTTCAACTTTAGTTTGAGAAATAAATTCTTAAATAATCACGTGACATAAATTAATCTTGGGTTAGATATGGGGATAGATTCCCATCACATCAAATGTGTCATTTTCCATTTTCATCCAACCTTTTCACAAATTTACAAAATTATCAAACCCTTAAAATACTTGCACTCTCTCTTCTGCCCTGTTCATACGATCAAATTCGGGTCGATCACCGGCGTCACGGCCCCACTGGAGCTCCGGCGATGGCCGAAAGAGAAGATAGACCGCCGGAACTTCCCGAAGGCGCATCCACCGCTGGGATTACTACTCCCTTCTCCATTTCCGGCGAACCCTCGAACGATTAGCTCGGGATTCCGCCGGAGATAATCCTGAACGGAGAGGTAGAGCTGTCGGTTGCCGGAGGAATCCATGGACAGGGACCTCCTTATCGGCTGTACGGCGAACAACTCGTCCTTGTCCCTCGCCTCCTCGCTGTCTTCCCTGAAGCTCAACGCGTGGCTCAGCTTCTTCCTCCCCTGCTTCTTCGGCGTCGGAGCGGGCATTGCCGGGGGCTCATTCCTCACATCGATAATAAAGCTGTCGCCTTTTGCCGCGGAAGTTGCTGGAAATGGGAGCTTGATCTCCGTCCGGCAAACGGGGCAGCCGGAGCTGGACTGCAACCACGTGTCCACGCAGTCGACGTGGAAGGAGTGCTTGCAGAAGGGGAGCCGGCGGAGAAGCTCGTCGTTGTGGAATTCGGCCAAACACACGGCGCACTCGTTACCGCCGGATTCGGCGGCTGTTGGGGAGTAGCGGAAGGTGGGGATGGCGGCGATGGCGGCCGGGTCAAGGCCCTGGCTTTTGGCGGCGGAGGGGGAGGAGAAGCTGGTGAGCGGCCCGGGGAAGAGTTGCTGGCGCCGAGAACGGGATAGGCGGCGTCGACGCAGGTCGCCAGCGGCTCGCAAGTTGACGCAGCACTTGACGACGAAGATGTAATAGGCGAGGAGGAGGGCGGCGGTCGCGAAAATTCCAAGAACGGCGATCAGCACGATGGGGAAGCTCGTCACGGAAGACCGGAAAGTGGAAGGCGGCGGCGGCGATGAAGACGAAGACATATTAGGAATCTCGAATCAGTTTCAAGAATGCGAAATGGGTTTGCAGAGAGGAAGTAGGAGGTTTTTTGTTTTTTGTTTTAATCAAGGGAGGAAGGAGGTAGGAGGAGAGAAGAAATAGAGAGATGGCATTTAGTGGGGGTTTTAAAAGAGGAAGGTGAGATGTGGTTTACTCGAGTTCGAGTTGCGTTTAACTCGAGTTTAAATTTTTAAACAGAATCATTTTTATTATCTTAAATCCCATTCAAATATTTAGATATTTAGTTACAATAAATTAAACTCAATCGAATCCAAATGTAAAAATTGAAATAAAATCATATCTAATAAGATATCAAAAACATAGTCGTATCTCATCGTACATTTCTACTGCAAGAGCTTTATACACAATCTATTAAAAGAGAAACGCGAGATCTGATCTACTCGAGTTCGAGTTGCGTTTAACTTGAGTAAATTATTTTAAATCTCATTCAACTATTTATGTATTTAGTCGAATCCAAATACAAAAGTTGAATTAAAATTATATCCCAATACAATCACAAAATTAAAACGAAATAAGTTCTACTGCAAGAGTCTTATATACAATCAGTCAATTTTATATGTCGCAGTCGCAAGTATAGAAAATGACGTAAGTGATGATTTCACGTAGAAGTCTGAAGCCTCTTAAGAAGGACAATCACCGTTGATAATGAGTCCAATAATAAGGTTTCATGATGATATAAAGTCTTCATAATGACTTCAAGTCAATAGAGTTAATTAGTGAGTCAGCAGGTTAACCTGAAGTTAATAAAAATTGATTAAATATTATTTCATGTTTATCATTCTTCTTTGTTATATTTAACATATTTATTTCAAATGGAATTGGATTTCTCTGATAAGTTCACTCCATATATAATTTCCATAATCTGATATATAAAGGAATTAGAAAACTAATGCCAATCCATCTTTTGAGTTGAGGTTAGATGTGGGCATTAGTCATGGTTGGCCTGAGTCAAACCAAACTCGAGTCAAGTCAACTACTAGAGTGAACAACTAGTTAATTTTTGGCTTGTTTTACCGGCATAAAATATAGCATAAGAGTCTTGAAGTCCAACTAATTTCTTTCAAAAATTTGTAAATCCTTAATTATACGAAGCTACACACTTTCATAGTTCTCAAGTAATTGTTGATGTAAAAAATATGCCAAAACAAAATGAAATGAGATGATAATTTTAACGTGAAAATCTGAGTGTTTGGGGGAAACTACGACACTATCTAGGCGATTTAAACAAGAGAGAGATAGAGAGAGAGGGGCAACTCAACCAGAGAGAAAGCCGGAGAGAGGAGTCCTCAGAGAGAGAATGTTCAAGAGCTTCTCCTCCTCCCTCTTCCTTATTTATAGCTTGGAGTGAAAGGGACATAATAGGTACGGTCTGTCATATTTGACACCTATTCTTGCAAAAGATGATTAGACAGTGGACTTCCATGCCACCTTAAATGCTGAGTTGACATAATAGTACGGAGGGTATGATCTGGTGATATTTTTTTGAGACGCTATTCGACAAGGGGTTGCTGTTGAGCTGCTGTTTTATTTGAGCTGCTGTTCGACAAGGAATTGCTGTTGTACTGTTGTTCGACTTGACCTGCTGTTTGACTTGAGCTACTGTTCGACTTGAGCTGCTGTTCGGCAAGGAATGCTAGAGAAGGTTCTAACAGTAATATATTGAAAAAATTCAGTATGTATTACATTTACTTCTCAACTCATCTTCGTTTAAAACTATTAAACATTTCTATAGTAAATTAGATAAATAAGTCAATCCAATCAAACCAGATGAACGTGAGAATTAAATCACATTTATTCATCTGTCCATGCCCAAACTTCAGAATAAACTGTGATCTCCGCAAACCCATTACATATCTAATTCAGGCCGACACGTCAAACAAACTCAGTTCGTCTTTTTTATTAGTAAATTAATGAATTACATGTATTTTTCATTAATCACTCCAAAAATATATACTTAAAATGCTCTGTATTAATAAAAAATTTTAAAAGACTCATTTGATAATTTATTAAAACTAAAGAATTTGATATTATAATTTTAAAAATATGAACTTTTAAGTTATTAAGGCTTAAAGTCAGAGACCTTGGTGCAATTTATCCAATAAATAATTCTCTCGAATAAATTAATCGAAATTAGGGAAATGGATTCCCAGTGGGCACGCTGCCGGCCAATTTGGACTATATATCAATTGAGTCTGTTGACTCATGGGGAGGCATAATGATAATAAATGAAACAAAAAGTTGGTGCGTTTTAATAATTATTTTTCTCTTCTAATGTTGTAAGATTAGGGATTATAAAAACTTTAATCCGTTTTTATTATTGATTAAGACTAATTAAATATATATATTACATCAAGATTAAGTGAAGTTATCTTCTTTTTAAATTCATTTTTGTCTTGCATTATAATTATTGGATTTACACGTGCATCAGCACCACATTAAAAACAAATTAATTAGTTATATTTCAAACAAAAAATTTTGTCTTTAATTTTATGAGATTATTAATAATTTTATTTTTTTTCCACCTTTAAAAAAAAAAAAGGCATTGTGACCAATTTATTAGTGTTACTGTATAGTAGTGGTAATTAATTTTAAAAGTAATAATTTCGTAATACTTATTTAATCTAATAAGCTAAAATATTCTCAACAAATTAATTATGATAATTTCAACTGTTAAATCCTAATATTATAATATAATTATCTTCGAGATCCAATGCAATGAGATCAACGAGAGTCTGAGGTCAAACTTCGACTTGCGATGGTTTTTTTTTTTGGATTTTAATAATGTTAATTTAGTAATTTTAGAATTTACTAATGTAATTTAAAAATAATAATGAAACAATTTCACAAAAATTAAAGTAGATATTAATGCTTTATATTTAATCTTAGATCTGTTCGGTGCGAGGACTAAAATCAAGATCAAAATAATTCTAATTTAAAAAATAACAATAATAATAATAAATAAATTTTTTTATTCGATTCAAATATTTTAATCTAGAATGTGAAATAAAGTTAATATTTTATTAAAAATTATTGAGTATGTGAAGTAAAATAATTTTTTTTATATTAAAACTTATGTAGATTGATTAAAAAAAATTTATTATTATTATTATTATTTTTTAGAGATAATTAACTACATTCCACACTATTTTATTTTATTTATGCATTACCTATTCATTTTTAGTTAATTACGCTATGCACACTAAAAATATTATAAAATATTATATACATACAAATAAGTTAAAACTCAATCAAAATCTATTAAAAAAATATTTCGTTAATAAATTATTAAAATTATATTTTTATCTTTAATAGTACATATTTTTTTCTTCCCTGATGTCACACTAAAATGCTGATCTGTCCTAAAATCAATTCACGTCGCGGATGTCTCATTTCCTTGCTATAACCTAAATATCAAAGTTTTAAAGTTTTCACTCAAAATATATTTAAATATCCTTAAAATAATATGATTAACGGTTCAGATTTTTTTTAACCTAACTATAGTTAGGTTATTAAAAAATTATAATTACTCATTATAATGAAAACAAGTGAAAGTGTGTGTATGTAAGATTTTATAATATTTTGAGTGCGCATAGCATAATTAATTAAAAATGGATGGCTAACGCATAAATAAAGAATATAAAAGTAGGTAATTATTCCTATTTTTTAAACTAACACTGTTTTGGTTCTCGCGTAAAATAGAGCCTTAGAGAAAGAATATAAAAGTATAATAAAAAATCTTAAACAAATTTTATCTTTCATTCTAGACATTTTTATTCCCAATTTTTTTTAATGAATTTTTATATGAATACAAATCAAATTGGTTAATTTAATAAACTATAATAATTAAATGAATAATTTAACAATCGTGAGTCTATACCTAATAGGTATCTCGAGCAAAATTTATCATTAAATTTAAATCAACGTATTTATTATTTTATAATTTTAATAAATAAAATTAATAGCAAATTCTTAAAAGTAATTTTTATTTTTGTTAATAATATTCACAACAGAAAATAGCATAAATTTATTTTTAATAGGATATATAGATATAAATAAATAACTGATTAGTAAAATGTAAATGCTATATATATATATATATATATTATTTATATTTATATGTATAAAAATATTCGGAGGGCTAGAACACCAATAAATAATTAAGAAAAATGCTATACATCATTAACAATTATTTAATAGATTAAGTAATTATAATTTATACTTTTAATTCATTGAATTATCTAATTTACAATAATTTATTAAATAATTTAGTGAAGTAAAGTCTTAAATTATAATTAATTAATCTATTACTTAATTTTTAAGATTGTATAGTAGAATTCATAAATAAATTATTTTTATGTATATAAAATATTTTAAGAAAATAATTTTCTTATTTATAAATTAAAATTTTGTTTTTACCTAATTGACATTTCTACACTCCCATCGAGTAGAATAGGTCAGATTTTGATCCGATCCGATCCGATCCGTGATTCGAACCTATTATCTTATGAAATAGAATGAAATTTTGACCCGCACGATTATTCCGAAAAACCGATCCGCTCCGTTTAAGTATTATTGGGTTAGATCCGTGTCGATGCTGATCCAACCCGAAAGAAAATCCGACCTGAAATTATTTTACATTTATATATTTATTATTTAATTGCATATGTTAATTATTGTTTTATTTTATGAAGGTTTTGAAATGTGACTGATGCCTATAATTATCAAAGAGACTATTGTAAATTATTTTAAATGCAGTAAACAGGAAGTGCTTGCATTATGAGGTGAGATTAATAGCTATAAATATTTTTTACGGTTGAGATGAAATATTTAGTGCTAGCTTTAAAAGAATTGCATTTTACTTTTTGTGTAATATTTTCATTCACACTGTTGATTCTATATTTTGTAATATAATGCTGATGTCTGTGATATAATTTTTAGATATTTATATATTATTCTTATATTTTCTACTATAATAAATTTATATTGTAAAGTTTAGAGATCAAAATTTTATTTAAAAATATAAGAATATATACACAACTAATAGTTGTAGTCATTGAAAAAATAGAGTTAAATTATTTAAAAAAAGTTCCGGATCGACCCGAAATTCGATCCAAAAATCTGAACCGTGGCGTGTCGTGGAACGGATCTGGGTTGACCTGGATCCGATCCGGATATATTGGAATCGAATCCGGGTCGAGATCAATCCGATCCGGATCCGATCCGTTGACAGGCCTACAAGTTACAAATTAAATTTCTTTTTTTTAATCATTATTATCATTAATTTTAAAATAACCACATGCTATAGTGGTATTGAAATAATATTTTTTTTATATATTTGAGTGTTATGTATACATACTATATAATTTTTTTGATAATATATATGCTGTATAATTGAAAATTTGGTTTTAGTAATTTAAATCATTTAATTTGAAAATGATTAAACCAATTTTTTTTTAAAAAAATTCTTATGGTGGATGTCACATTCATGAAGGAGCCAATATGCATCATTCCACAATTCGATAATTATTTAATTTAATCAGAGTGGTTGATTAATATTGTATGACAATGAAATGCTCTAAAAAAATTACAAATTAATTGTCACCTAAAAAATAAAATTACATAAATGACCTCGGAGAGATATTTATGATATGGGAGGTGCTTGCAACTAACTCTTGTCAGTTGTACCAACACCATCATTGTATAATTTAACCCAATTAATAATTTAATTTACAAATTATATATATGAAATGAAATTAAGTTAATAAATGTTAAAATTAACTTAATATTAAATAATTCTATATTGATGTCATCACACATAGACAAAATAAAATTAATCTCTTTTTTTTTGATAGACAACCACACAGATCTAATTCAAGAATTGCCTTAAGTTTTTGTTTAATTTGAGATTGATTCGATTTAAAATATGTTAATTTAATTCGACTCAAATTATAATTGATCAGATTCATAAACTTAAAGTAGACATGACTAATAAAATTGAACCAAAATAGTCAAATTTGATTAAGAGTTGAACATTATTTGAGATTTTTATGTGATAATATTGTTTTTAATCATAAAACTCATTTGATCTTAATTTCTATTAGCATAGAAACATAAAAAAAATCTTTAGTTTTACGTAAATCCACAAAGATAGAAATATATTGTCTACCTCTCTCTTAAAAAATTAATATATATATATATATATATATGTATGTATTTAAATATTAAAATAAGATATAGAAAGTTTATATATATATAGACTTTTGAAAATTTTTAAATATATTTTTAAGATATTGTGATTGCACAAGTCTGGCATCGCTGGCGAGAGGTGTTTTTGGTATTAAAAAAAAAATATACACTCAAATTTTAAAAAATATTCGTGAAATTTTTAAAGGATAATTACCTAAAGCCACACAATTTAGTTTTATTTATGTCTTACCATCCATTCTTAATTAATTACGCTATGCACACTCAAAACATTACAAAATCTTACATATACACATTTGAGTTAAAACTTAATCAAAATCTATTTAAAAAAATATTCTGTTAGTAAATTATTAAAATAATATTTTTATTTTTAATGGTATATATTTTTCTCTTCCTCAATACCACACTAAAGCACTAATTTGTTCTAAAATCAATTCACGTCGCGGATATTTTCTTCCTTTCCACCACCTGAACATTAAGGTTTTAGGGTTTTCACTCAAAATATATTTAAATATTCGTAAAATAATATGATGAACGATCCAGATTTTTTGTAATCTAACTATAATTAGATTATTGAAAAATTATGATTACTCATTATAATAGAAATAAGTTAAAATATGTGTATGTAAGATTTTATAATATTTTGAGTGTGTATAGCGTAATTAATTAAGAATGGATGGATAAGTCATAAATAAAATTAAATTGTATGGCATGTAGGTAATTATCCCAATTTTTAAATCAATTTTTGGGATCATAGTGTAAACTTTTACAAACATTGGCACCAAACTGAAAAGTTTTGATGCAATTATGGGCTCTAGGACTTATTGGGCCAAAGTATTGGGCTGAAAACAGAAAACAAATTTAAACAAATGTGAAAGAACTCCAGGCCCACTGGGCCGTGCTAATTGGACTGCAATTATGGGCCAATAACAAAGCAGGAAATCTCTGGGTTATTCATTAAGAGGATTAATAGCAATTAGGTCTCTTTAGTTGAAGTAAAATACAAATAAATCCTTTAGTATTAATTAAAATACTTAATAGAAGATATTTTCTCTAATTAATATTTTTATTTAAACTTTATCTTCATCAGAAATATTAATTTATCTTTAAATTAGTTAAATTAGTTAGAGAAAATATCCTCCAATGAGACTTTTTATTAATATTAAAAGACTTATTTTTGCATATTATCTCAACTAGAAGACCTATTTGATTAATTTAAAAAAAATTAATTACTTAAAGATTCTACAGTTAACCTATAATTAATGTTTGGTTTATAATTTTCAAGAAACTTGCTGAAAGGATAATATTTTATATAATTATTAAATAACAGGTCATTACTAACAATTATTAAATAAAAGTCCCATTAAATTCTATTTTTACCTCCCTCCTTCTCACTTGTCTACGTTGGGGATGGTGACGCCCGGCAGCTTCCCTCTCTTTCTTCCTCTCTCTCTCTCTCCCAGAAAGGCTCCCCGCGACAAGGTGGTAGTGGCGAAGCGATGTCAACAAGACAGCAATAGTGGTGAGGCGGCGGCGGCGAGGCGACATCGACAAGTTAGTGGCGGACGGTAAAGATATGAAAATTTGAAAAAGTGTTATGGGTAAAATTAAAAATCTGTTGAATTTGACATCGAAGAAGGGACCTTCTACATAATATTAGATAAAATGCAGAGGCCTTTCAATAAGTTTTTAAAATTTATACACCAAATAATAATTATCAATTAACTATAGAAATTTTTTAGTAATTAATCAATTTAAAAATTAAAAGAACTCTAATGCACATAGGCCTAAAATGGAGAGACCTAATTGCTACTAACCTTTACTTAAATCTGTAAAATGGAGAGACCTAGATTTGTTGTGGATCTCAAATTTAGGCGGGCAATATCCGCTCCTTTATCGGGGAACTTTCAACTTGATCCCACTATCATAGACGGAAATCGGGCAGTTGTAGTCGAAATAGGCAAGGATAGCAAAAGCTTTAAAAAATTGTTATTTTACAAGTTGGATTCTTCGCATATTAACTCGAATTTGCTACACTGTCACAACATTTGATCCTAATCCACACCTCTATGAATGCATCTAATGACGAGAATGTATAAACTTGGCGTATGCTAACGCATTCACTGTGGGATGGGACGACAAGTGAAATTAAAATATGTGAACCAAAAGTTTCGTATTTTCAAAAGTTTGGGAACTCATGTGGCGTTCTGATCCTAACCTAATAATATAAGAGTTTTCGTGAGTACCTACGGGTTATATCAGATTCAAGCCATACTACCATCACAATTTTCAGGTGGGGTGAGAAAAATTTGTCGTGTCCAGGCCGGCTAAAATAAAAAAAATGTTTGGATGTTCATGAAATGTTATCCAACCTGTGGAACCCGGATGTAATTTACCCATTTATATTATTTCTCCTCTTTCCCTCTCCCTCTCCCTCTCCCTCTTCTATTCCTCCTTTGAATTAGCTGTGACTTCTTCTACCTCTCGTCTGCCGGCCTCCTTCCTCCTCCTGTCATCTACTTTAAATTATATAAATAATTAATCACCCAACTAACTTCTCTAATTCAATAATGCATTTCTGATTAACGAGAAGAAGAAGAAGAAGAAGAAGAAGAAGAAGAAGAAGAAGAAGAAGAAGAAGATGGCAAACCCTTGGTGGGCGGGCCACCTGGGCCTCGCCGGAATGGAGCCGGCCTCGGCCTCCTCCGGCCACCCGGGAAAGCTGAGCCACGAGCTGAACCTCCCCCACCGGCCGGAGCCCTCCGACCCAGGGGACGAAGAGGAACGCGTCGACAACGGCGACGAGCCCAAGGAAGGGGCCGTCGAGGTGGGCAGCCGGCGGCCACGCGGCCGCCCGCCGGGATCCAAGAACAAGCCAAAGCCCCCCATCTTTGTCACCCGCGACAGCCCCAACGCTCTCAGAAGCCACGTCATGGAGGTTGCCGGAGGAGCCGATGTCGCCGACTCAATCGCCCAGTTCGCCCGCCGCCGGCAGCGCGGGGTCTGCGTCTTGAGCGGCGCCGGAGCCGTCGCTAACGTCACCCTCCGCCAGCCGGCAGCCCCCGGGGCCGTCGTCGCCCTCCAAGGCCGGTTCGAGATTCTCTCCCTCGCCGGAACCTTCCTGCCGGGGCCGGCACCCCCGGGATCCACCGGGCTGACCATTTACCTTGCCGGCGGGCAGGGCCAGGTGGTTGGGGGCAGCGTGGTGGGGTCGCTCGTGGCCGCCGGGCCGGTCATGGTGGTGGCTTCTACCTTCTCGAACGCGACGTATGAGCGGCTGCCGTTGGAGGAGGACGACGGGCATGGCAGCGGCTGCGGCGGGCCTGTGGGAAGCGGCTCGCCGCCGCAGGGGTTGGGCGGCGGCGGCGGGATGTCGGATGCGCCGCCGATGCCGATGTTGAACCTTCCACCGAATCTGATGCCGGGCGGCGGGCAGCTCGACGCCTTTGGGTGGCCTCACAGCCGGCCGTCCTTCTAGCCGGAGAGAAAAAGAAGAGGATGATTGAGGGAATCATATAATTAATCTGAAGGAGCTACAAATAAATGCAATAAATTAATTATATCAGGGTGAGATTTATATGCTTTTATTTATGTTTACTTAATTAATTTTCAAACTAGTAAGGAGTATAGCTAATTATATGTATTAGTTATGTTAATTAGTGCTAAAAGTTTTTCTTTTTCTTTTTTCAAGAAATTTTTGCTCTTTTTCCAAAGGTTGTTGGCTATCAATGAGTTTTGATTCATATATATATATATATATATATCATTCCATAAAATGTACAATGCACTGTTAATGAGGAAATTCGTGTCGTGAAAATCATCAATAGCAAATGAGCGAGCTAGGTTTCAAAGAGGGTAAGAAGCCGCAAAGGGATTTTCCATTTTTTATCTAGAAAAGCCTAAACCAGAGAAAAATGACGGCACTTGTATGATAGGAAACTTAAAATTCAATTGACTCGTTTGCTTGAGTATGATGATTTTGGTTAGGAGGAGTTATCATACTAGATTAATGTACTCTGCCCTAATATTAGTAATAGGAGCGTACTTAACACGTATTGTTCTAACTATTTTTAGCCTGTATGAGCAATTTGAAAAAGTGTATCATAGCAATGAGTTGACGGTCCGTTGTCCAAGTAGCTATGGTATTATTTTTTAGGATGATCGACAGCAGCAAGACCATTTAATTAATTCGATATGTGCTTCTTGTATATCCAATATCAGCTAATAGAAGACTACTGTACCGGTTATACGGTGTCATTGAGTAGCAATTTATATCCGGATTAGTAATTCATGTATGACGGCTAATCTATCAAAGATTAAAGTACAATGCTATTGATGTGAGTGAAATATAGCATGAACTTAAAACAAGTTTGAGATAAACTTAACATTGGAGTTTTGATGTTCATCTTAATTACGATGTAGCTTAGTAGCATTACTAGACGAAAAGCTATATAGTTCTTATGAGATGGATATTCTTCACTCTAGGACAGTAACATAAGTTTTGAGTTTCTTTTCATAGTGCTCACAGAGTAGGCTAGTTCGCTATCTCTTACTGTTTGTTTGTAAGGTTAAATTTAAACTTAAATAGAGATATTTTTTTAAAAAAAATTGTGAATGATGTGAAATAAAGTTAGTTATTATGTTTGGATATGTGAGGGATGTAATATGAAGTTAGTTATTATATTGACATATGTGAGGAATGTGATATAAATTAGTTATTATTTTAATAATGTGTGTAGGATGTAAAATAAAGTTAATTTTTAATATTAAATTTTATGTGTGATGTGATATGCCAGATTAAAATTAAATCAAGTTAATTTTTAACTTCCAAACAAATAGAGCCTAAGTAAAGAAGTTATATGACCAAAGCCTTAATTTTTAGCCTTGCTTGAGAGTCGCCTTACATTAGTTGAGTCCTAAATTATCTCGTATAATAGATACAACAAAACTTCTATATTGTGCTCCCTAAATAGATAGCTATTTGTATACATATTTTTCATTAAGGTTAGAAAATACTATATATATATAATTTTCACAATTTTTTTTGATTTACGTCTTAGACCACAAAATTTTTTACACCTTAGAAATTACAGTGGTAACAAAGTATAAATCTGACTGGGCTAAGAGAATTCCACGAACTTTCATATAATTTGAAAATTGGGCATACAAAAGTTGTCATGTTCATTAAAATAAAGCTAAGTCTTTCAACTAAAATTTTTTTCCTTCTTAGTTTTTAAATTGCTATGTGATTGCAAAAATTGTATGTAATACAACAAAAATTGTATATAATATTTGGTAAAATTTTAAATTTTCTAGTTGTTCCCATTATCCAACTTGATGCCAAAATAAGCTTCAACTCCCCCTTCTTTTTCTCTGGCTTCAACAAGAGTTTGATTATTTCCTTTGTGGTTAATAGATAAGACAAAGCATATCTTGATCAATCACAAGGCTCTTTAAAGAGAGAACAAATAAAATTTGTGGACATAACAAGATTATCAATATCCATTGAATTCTTAGTCGGTTTCGTTTTGTAATCGATATTTCATTAGTGTTTATCGATCCAAGCCATCCGCATGACAATCTTGTCAATTCAGTTCAATATTCTAGGATCTGGAAATGATACCAGGTCAATGATAAGCTATCCACGAATATTGTTAAGCATAAACTTCAGTCTTGATGGGTTCTTATGTGTTAATCTATATAATTAATCGTGGGAGTCCGTTGAAGCTATCCACAAGATGAGTGAGAAAATCTCGAGATAAAATGAGTTCAACTATTAATCTCTCTCGCTTATGTAGTTCCTCTCTGAATAATCTTAGTTTGCCCTCTGTCACTATAATCTCCCAAGAAATATGGAGTTATTATTTGTCCTCATTGAACTGTAGTAAGTAAGACACGCAGCATGTGCACCATTTCTCCACATCATCCTCTCCGATCTCTTTTAATACTCCAGTAAATCGATCAATGCTACAGCAATTGATAGAATTTTATAAAAAAAGCCTTATCTGTTTCCCCTTTGATCAATTTATGATAATGTCAACAAATTATACCCACTCTTTTTGCTTGACTCAATTGTGGATGTAGCAGAACTTCTCTGAATCATGTATGTTATTAGACACGTTTTTGTAGTTATTCTTTTCTTTATTATCTTTCTTTGCTTTACTTCATTGGAGCGGGCACTATAAATCAGATCTTCTCGCATAAGATGATTCACAATTTTTTCTCTCTTTAGCGTTATCATTATTTTTGTTTTTCAAGATCTATTCTTATATATTTTAAAGAGCCAAATGCATGATAGTTTCTCAATGAAACATCAATTAATCATGTTGAAATAATTAATACAAGAAAATGACATATGGCATTGAACTCTTGCTGATGAAATTGTCATAATTTAACTCCACCTCTGTGTAATTTTTACCTGTTAAGAAAGAATCAAACCTAACTATTTAATGGAGAATTTCCCAAACATCTCAAAAAGATTCAGTGAATTACAAATATACCTATTATTTTAATATTATGGACTGAGCATTCACAATTAATTTTAGGATAAATTACTGTGGCATTCCTGCAGAGTTAAATTATAATTACAAATAATTTAATGAATAGTTTAAATTTTGTGACAAAGTAGTTCGCTTTTAAGCGTAAAAACAAAAGTAGAACCTATCCGTGTTTTTCATTTTGATTTGACTGTATTATATTAGCAAACCAAAAAGATTCATCGTTATTTCGAGGTATTATTTACTTTGGTTCATAAGTTTATTAAGATCATTACGTTCTTATATGTATTACTCGGGACCGACTTTCCACTTTTCGACGTAGGGACAATTCAGTCATTCCTCTCTCACTAGGCTTACAAGTCATATCTCAAGTGATTCTTTTTATCTTAAAACAACACTTGATAATCACTCATTTCTCTCTTCGATCACCTGTCACAGGCCCTTCATCTTTTGCGTGGTTCACCTTCAAATTATATTGAAATATGAGAAATTATCTCTATTTGCCAATATGTCATGGCTCTGGTCTCAAATATTGAAGTATTTTTCATTTTGGCCTGTCACATGCTGAGCCTAATGACTTTATAATTAAAAGATGCTTTGACATCTTCAGGTGATCATAGGAATTGTATCCACTTTTCGATGTAAAATCTAGTTCCCCTCCAGCTATGCTTAGCAGCTAGCTTGTTAGGAGTTGCTTTTTGCTCTAGTGATTTTATCTTTGAGATATCATATAACAATCACTTTAGACCTTCTTTAATTACGAGTCATCATACTTTGAAAGCATAATTACAAGCTGTGCCACTTTATATTAATGAATGGCTAGATTTTTCTCTTCTTTTAAAGATAAATGACAAGATCACTCTCAAATTAATGGAGGATATACAGTTTGTAATTATGCATTTACAGTATATAATAAAATATCCAAGCTGAATAAATAAAATAAAGAAAAGTAAATGATTGTGTTATGTTATAAAAAAGAATGGTTTGTTAATGTAAATAATGAAGGTATTATAAATTATTATTTTAAAATTTAATTGTGAATTTTTTCCTGAAAATAAATGTTCAGAACTCAAAAAATTTAAAATTTTTTTTTTTTGAAAAAGCATAAATTTCAATTTTAATAGTATTAATTAATATTTAAAATCTAATACCACTATTTTAGTGGCATTTTTAAGGCCTCCTCCGTGCACCAGCCGGGAATCGAACCCGGGTCTGTACCGTGGCAGGGTACTATTCTACCACTAGACCACTGGTGCGAAGCTGCATTGCTGTTGCACTACAATATACACATAATATTACGTAAGCATTAGGTATCACACAACTGAATATTCTTTAACAAGTAATACAACACATTTCAAATAAATAATCTAAACTTTGAATTCAACTAATTTTACTAAATAGAATCATATTTCTTTTTTAATTCAACATAATTAAAATTTTTAGAATCGAATCAGTGATTAAACTAGTCATGAAGTTAGCTCATAGCCAATCGATTTAACCGATGGAACTGATGACCAGATGAGCCCAGAATTAGTTATATCACAAATATTTTTAATTTTATAGATGTAATACATGTACTTTTAAGAAAAAGATAAATTTAACAACAAACAAAACAATAATTAGAAATATTAATAAAAAAAATAGTAATTTAATAATGAGCACTATCATCAATTATTATTTCCAAAGAAAAACATTATTATCAATTAGCCAAATACTTAGGTGTGTTTGTTATAAAAAGTGAAAGCTACAAGCTTTTTAGATATAATGGCCTATTTATAATCAAACTAATCGACTCTAAGAATCTTATATGAGATAATTAATGTACGAAAAATATGAAAGGTTAATAGAGATAGCTTCCTCCTACGATCTTAATCATGTATACAAAGAAAGAATGCGGGTTTATTAATTAGTGGAGTTTAAGCGAGTTCGTCACATCGTGAACACGAACTTTGAGCCGATCAAAATGTTTTGAGCTTGGGACCTTCATGTCTTGATAATCATAAAATTTATACACATTACATATTTTTTTTATACCCATCTCTACAATATATAGTATTAAAAAAATATGTTTATAAGTAAAACATCTGAAATATATAGTAGAAAAATATAAATATTGAGTCCATCATAAGTAGAATTAATTTTATTTCGAGTTGAATAAAAAATATATCGAGTTAAATTGAATAACAATTCACTTTGTAGGCAACTCGAGGATGAGCCAAATTCACAATTAAAGGCATTTGGCACATGTTAAACCTTCGTGAGAAGTAAAAAATAATTAAATTATATTTTGCAATTATTTATATTAAATTGTTTGATATGCAATTAAGAAAATTAATTTATATATATATATATGTCATTATCAAAGAAAAAATTATGAACACCAAAAAGAAAAAAATTATATATGAAAAGGACTTTAATATAATTTTTCTTTTTCAAACAAAAGTCCACTACATATTAGAAGATATTGTTCCCCACCCTTCACAATAGACAAGAAGATAAACACAAGCACAACCAAACATAATAATAAGAACTAAACATAGTTTATTTGATCTATTGACATTTGCACACCATATGGGAAATTATAAAACAATCATGTCTTCATTATTAATGTATTTCTTAATTTAATGTCATAAAAAAAATAATGCATGTCCTCAAAGTTCATCATTTTAATGCATATATATACTATGTAATAATCAAATGACCTATTTGCTTAATGAGTCGACATGTCCAAAGTTATGTGATATTAGAAGGATGATAAAATAATTAGGATGATTCGTTGAATAAAGTTACTTGAAAATATTGGTTTTGGAGAAAGGATTTCTTTGAAAAAGTCATTGATGAACCCTCTTCGAAGAAAGATAATTTTTAATAAAAATTTGTAAGTCAAAGAAAGCTTTTCATTGACAAAAGTTGTTCATTATTTATTAGTTTGGATTAAATCTAATATAAGATTTAAAGAGAGAAGTAGAAGCATAGTCTATGAGAAAAAGAGAGAAAATACCAAAAAAATATTATGTAGAGAATACAGGTCGATGAAAATAGAGAGAATCAAAGGGAAAAAAGGTACAAATACCAATGGAAAAATCACAACTCTATCTTTCACGGATCAGTAGTATTCATTGACGACAGACTGGCAGGGAACATGACGAGTAGTTGATAGACAATGGAGGTCATTTACTCACTCTTCTCAATTAAGATTAAAATAATGGCTAACTTCACTAAGCTAATCCTCTCTTGATTCATTCTATTTATAGGAGGCGTCATCTACTCTTTTCCTTGATTTGCGACGAGCTTGATCTTCATTGTGTCCTTATAATCAATTCAATTAATAGCCAAGATTTGAGTGGGCTCACGAGCAATAATAAAAGTCCAAAATCATCAAAACTTAAAATTATAATTCTCTCGTGTCTAGCCCATTTACATCGATTTTCACACTCTGCTAAAGCCCATAAATGAATA
The DNA here is from genome assembly GCA_002786265.1 of Apostasia shenzhenica. Taxonomy (NCBI): domain Eukaryota; kingdom Viridiplantae; phylum Streptophyta; class Magnoliopsida; order Asparagales; family Orchidaceae; genus Apostasia; species Apostasia shenzhenica. The sequence continues at coordinate 264,875 of KZ451971.1, read as the reverse complement.
CACGATAAAATAAGCCTTTCATAAATACTACTGATCTCTCTTACAAAAATGTAATGCAACATAATAAAATTCGTAATATCAAAAATGCTATAAAAAAAGTTGATGAAGTGTACGTGTGATAATATGAAAGAAACATGACAACGATGGTCATCCTCGAGCGACATGTAATATCATCGTCGGAGTTGCTACTTATAAGGATGTTCTGCATCACATACGAATCATTTAATTTATACATTATCAAGTATATATATGGGGGATTTACGTACAGAACACTGAATTCATCACAAATTACGCATTTCATCATTTTTTAGTAAATATTGCACATATCACACTCTTTTTACATTTCTATTGTTACAATAAAAATGTAAAACCCATAAGCAGAGTGTGATATGTGTAATATTTACTAAAAGATGGTAAAATACATAATTTATGATGAATTGTGTTCTGTATATAAATCCCCCTAAAATATATTGTAATCAAGTTCAAGTACACTGATAACATCAGGTTTTTTTGATCTCAAGGAGGACGAACATGCTTGCAGCTTGACGTAATGGGCCATTGAGGCCCATGAACAGTATAATGGGCTTAGCCCATTGGATGTTGGGCTAGCCCATTCTTACTTAGGCCTTGGCAAGTTTGGTTCAATTGAAAAATTTACATCTTAGGGCCTCGTTTAATTGAGAGAAATTTTAGTCATTGCTAAAATTTTAATTTCTCTAACTAAAAATCTTACTTTACTTTAAAAAAATAAAATAATTCATTTTTTTCGCATCCAACATAATTTTAAATATAAGCAATTCACTGTATTTCACATCATATATATTTTTCAAATGTATTTACAGAAGTTTTTCAAATCATCATTTTTTTCTCCTATCAAATAGAGTTTAAGTTGATGAGATAATGTTGTAAAAATTGGATCTCATTAAGAACCAGTTGAGTGGTATATGATCGGGCCGATTGCACCGATCATTGAATCGTTTAAATCAGTAAATTACTATTTTTTTAAAAAAATTTTTAAAAAAATAATTTCTATAGAATATAATTATAAATATTTAAAACACAAACTTATTCATTCTATTAATTTTTGTCATCACTAAATAAAAAATATTTTATAAATATCTAAATTTATTATCATCTAAATTTGATTTTGACATCGAATTAAACTACTCAAAGTCAAACATGGTAGTTCCGTTTGACTTTGCAGTAGTAGTTTGAAAGGGATTCGTCGTAATAGTGGTGACTGATTTTGATTAAAATGTTATTTTTATTTCTAAATTATTATATATCAAAACTGTTTATCAAATAATATTTTTAAATATAAAAAATAGTATTATAAAAATTGAACCGGTTAATCCGAATTGTTTGTTTGTGAACCAGCTCGCTATCCGGTCAATCAGGTGCTAAAATCGAATTGTATATTCGAAGAGGTCCAACTCGTTCAACCGCGATGAATCATTTAATTTTTTTTTGTGATGTTAATTTAATAGAATCAATATATGTATTATGACATGCATTATTCATCTTTTATTTGCTTTTAAGTAATGGTAATTAAATTATAAATTTAATCGATTCGATTACGAACAAATCAATGCTAAATCGATTTTTAATTGGATCCGTTTTTTACAATATCTTTTCAATTTCCAACGTAATATATCTCAAAAATCTCCTACTTCTTAGTATTATGTTACAAGAAGAACACATACAAAATCTTAATAATTATTCTTTTATCTTTTATTCTTCAATATTATATTTGAAACCCTCAAATTCTCATGAACTCAAGTTCAAAAATATGGATGCAATAAAATTAAGAATTGTCAAAATTTAAGAGCTTTAATATGTGTGTATATATATATATATATCTATAAATATATATAGAATTAAAAATAGAGGTTCAACATATAATTTACTTAATTAAAAGTACTTTAGCTGTAACATTCTGTGACTTTAATATAAAGGTATTATTTGTTTTAAATTTAAAAAAACTACATGTATCCCAATGCTATTTCAGTCTTAACTATGAAGTTTTTTAATATTAACTTCACAGTTTTGCCCCTCATCTCAATGCTAATCTAGCCCAAATATATTTAACTATAGAGTTTTCTATCATTAGCCTCATGATTTTATCCTAAAAAGTGCTTCTACTATATGTGATCACGTTAGCTATTTATACAATTCAAGATCTATTTTTCTTTTCGATGTGAGACGATTCATTCTTGTGTCCCTCTCACTATTTTTTATCAGCCTAGAAGCCTGTTAGGAGCTACACTCTTACTAAGTGATTCCTTAATTCTCTTAGAATATTATCCAGCGATCACTTTCCGTCATCGATCTTCGTCCACAAGCGTCACATTAACATTATAAAAAAAGTATCTGAATATAGATTTGAATAATCTCAACTATTGGTTGTGAGTTTCTACTAAGATAATTAAATGTATATGATATGCATGAAAAAGTTTTCCCTAAAATTGCAAAGTATTCATATGAAGTTGAAGCTTCAACCACCCCATCAAACAGCTTAAATTTAGTTTTATTTGCGTTAAATTCAATCATTTTCGAATTAAATTGGATCAAATGCCATGAAAATTGTAGATTTATATAGTTAATTATTAGATATAAATGATTTTAACATGTTAAATTTAATTAAGGGTGCGTTTGGTTCATTGTGATGTTGATATTATGTCATGCTATTTAGAAAAGATAATTACTTAATTTGATAATATATTTAAATAATTTTTTAAAAATTTATGTAGCTAATAATCAAAAATTGATATATTGATATTATGAAATTATTTAGATTATATGATATAATATTAGAATAACATCGAATGAAATGTCATCCAAGTTAAATCAAATCATCTCCAAGCCGCAATTCAATTAATCAACTTTTGGAGTTTCTCTTCCTAGAAAATTTAAATCGTTCAATTGAACGATTAACGTATAATATACGATTGATGTCGAGTCAAAAGACTATACGACAAACATATATCCAACAAACACAAATTTTAATATTAAATTAATAATTCTTTAAATTATATACAAAATTTTACATGAAATTAAACTTTAATTTATATAACATCCAACTTAAATTTAAAAAAAAAAACTAATATTATTTCGTATCATATTATATTCTCAAATTATTACTAATTTTATTTCATTTTTTTTATAAATAACAAAAATAAAAATATCATATCAAAATTTATTTTTTATTACATTAAAAATTTTTAATGATCATGAGCAAATAACTATAATATTCATTTGAGTTGTTCAAGTCAGCCAGAAGGATAATCACTGTAAAAAGTTCGTCGTCACGAGTTTTGCATCACTTAGAATTACAACGACAAATTGTGGCACTTTTGATCGTGTGCATATTGACATTAATGTTGTATAAAATAAAATCGAGAAATCCTTAAATCAACGCTCGTATGCTATCTTCTAATTAATCCTCCAACTCGATGTAAAGCCGACGCTGATAATAACATCGACTTTAGTTTATAAAGGCGAAATTAATAAATTAATATAAAATATATAAAACAAAGTTTTAGTTGGCACTAAACTAATTTTGATGGTCAATAAATCTAAAAAATGAAATTAAAAATAAAATCAAGGACTTTGGTTAGTCATGAGTCAACTTTAGGAATATGATATTATTACAAACCAATCACCAAGGGCCAAATGAAAGCATGCATCAAAATATATAATCTATGACTACATAAAATAAGGAAATCAATGGGATTAATCTAGTAGTTTAAATAGAGTAATCTAATTTTTATTAAAAATAGTAATATCTAATATTTTGTTATAACAATAATAATTTTATATTGCAGTTAACGACTTAGTTTGAAGAGAAAGAAGAGTGACTTTAACCACGTGATATCTATCTTGGATGATCGAGCTAGTAGATCACTTGTTGATTGGCAGAGGCAAAAACTCTTGACAAAATAATTCTAGAATAGTAGCTTTTGCAATAATCATTAGCTCCATTCTGTAAAGTTGGGTGACCCGAATCTTGTTTGGCCTGTCCCGAAGGACTCGTGGTGTAATAATTCTGAAAAAAAAAATAATGTGAAAAATTGAAAATTGAAATCATGTGGTAGAAGCGAAATCATTTTATCTTGACTACTTCTTGATTCTTATCTTGACCCAGGTTTGATTAATTCTAGCCTTTTAAAATTATTGTTATATTTTTGCTGGAACAGCTGTATTCTACGTATATTATAGCCATTATTTCTCATCTTGTATATATCTTATTTTGATACAGTGATCTCCTCCTCTGTGTCCTTATGTTTATGAAAGTTATATTACCATATTTATATATTAAATATTTTTTAAAAAAATTACACACTACACACCTAAAAATTATACTCCACACACTTTTTCTAAGGGTGTAGTGTAATTTTTTAAAAATGAGTGTGATATACGTAATTATAAAAATATAAAGTGTTGTATATGTAATTATTCGTTATTTTTTTTTAAATTATTTATCGCTTTGTTATATTACATGTAGAGCAAAGTAAGGGAAAGAAAAGTTATTGATCTATATAGTTAAAGTCTCGTACTAACATGTTCTATGGGTTCGACTTGATATTAAATAAAGACGCGTTAAATATCAAAATATGAAATCTCTTTGCATCATGACTATATCAAATGTTACTAAATTTAAGTGTGAACATATAATGAAATGGACAAAGTTTCACACTTGGTTTTTTCCTTAATTACTATTTAATTAAATGTGCCAATGTGGAGCGCACGTGCATGTCATTACATTTAAGTCATCTCCATGCTGCAAAATGGCAAGCTAAGCGTGTAGAGCTCATCATAAAGGGGGAAGATATAATATATTTCATTTTTATTTGATTTCAATATTTTATTTTTTGTTTCACTCGCACACTTTGTCAAATATTAGATTTTTTTTTGATAATAAATATTAGATGCTTTTTTTAATGAGTGATAATAAATATTAGATGTTAGGAGTAATTCCACTTAGTCCCTTGAGGTTTACTCGACTTGTCATGCAGATCTACAATTTTAAAAATATGCCAGACAGGTCCCAAAACTTACTGTATAGGTCATTGTGGTTCTTAATATTTATAAAATGCTTCCAATAAGGTCCAATTAAATATCTTCCGTTAAATCAAAATTTTAATTAAGAAATCAGAATTTTTTTAATATGAAATTATAATTGTATCCCAACTGGTCCTCGCATGCGCAGACGCCTGGGCAGGGTAGCGTGCGATCGCCGGACGCCGGCGCGGCGGGCAGCTAGAGATCGAAAGTATGGAAGGGTAAAAAAAAGTATTTTCACAGAAGGACCATAATGACCTATACAGTAAGTTTTGGGAACCCGTCTGGCATGTTTTCAAAATTATGAACCTGCGTGGCAAGTCGAGTAAACCTCAGGGGCCTAATTGGAATTACCCTTAGTGTTATAATATATTAATGGGGCATTTATATATATATATATATATACCTCAACAAACATAGGTAATCACACATTAATGCATAACTCAAACTAAAAATTCTTACATTCAACAAGTAATTTATAATGATCAAAAGGATTAATATGTAATTTCCTCATTTATTTTGTGGCCAAACTATAAATATTTAGTTTGAGGTAGGGCCAATTATATATGATCCCCTAAGGTTGTTCACTATTCATGTTAACAAAATAAAAAATATTTCATCTGTGTTCTTTAAATTTAGATATAATAGCACATATTATTTTTTTAATGATTTTCATCATTTTTTTTCGTTAAGTAAATGCCTAAACTTGAATTTTACTTTTAAAAAATATGATTTTTAACGGCAAAAATTGATGGAATATGTCAAAAAGGACCCAAATGAAATAAGTTTTCAATGAGAACTTATATGAAATATATTTTGCTTTGATGGACCTGGTAGTGAATATATTTGAATATATTTACTATTCACAACCGCTAAATGGCAACCGCCCTTCGTCTCAATAGCGAGCTTTTCTTCTTGCGTTCACTCCTCGCCTTCTTCCAGAATCCCTCTCATGGAATCCCACCACCCCATCTCACCGGACCAACCCTCCGGCGACGACGAAACGCCATCCTCCGGCGGGCGCTCCTATCCGTGCATCTTCTGCAAGCGGGGCTTCTCCACCGCCCAGGCCCTCGGCGGCCACATGAATATCCACCGCAAGGACCGGGCCAAGCTCCGGCAACCTCACCGGGCGGCTCCAGCGGCCAGCTACCATGAAGAACTCTCCTTTTCCGGCCATGGGTTCTGGTCTTCATGTGGTCACCGACCTCTGCACTCTTCGGTTTCGGAGTCCCTCAAGAGGCGCCACAGCACGTGCGTGGCTGATGAAGCGTCGACGATTGCTTCTGGCCTCGGGAGGCTGCCGGAGCTGAGGATCGCCGGCGAGGAGCTGCAGCTTGGACTGAAGTTGAAGAGTTATGAGGGAGAGGAGGAGGAAGATCGAGGCCTGGATTTGGAGCTTCGACTTGGCCATGAATCTTCAAGCTCGAAGTAGCGCTGCTATGCACATAATTTGATTTCTTGCTATATGTATATATAATATTACATATATATATATATATATATATATATATATGTAATTATTTTACATTTCTTGTAGTGTTAGATTGATTTTTATGATTTTTGATTTTTTAGTAAATGAAATGCTAAAATTTAATTATTAATGAAAGAATTTAATAAAAAGTACTATGATCATAAAATGACATTAATATGTTATTACAATATATGTACATATTGTTGTGACATTAAAAAATAACATATTTGAAGACTCTGATGAGAAAAAAATTAAAGTAATTTCATGTAGCATATTATAGGTCAGCTGATTTGTTTAATATATATATATATATATATATATTATTAAATCTTGCCTAATAATATATATTAGATAGGTGTCAAAGCAATAAGGATGGTAAGATGAATGGCCAGCTGGTATACGCGAGTGAAAAATGAATATATTTACGATAAATTTGGAGTGACTTCAATTGAGGGTAAACTCAGAGAGAGTCATCTTAGATGGTTTGAATATATAAATTATAGGTCGATAGAAATTCTACTAAGAAAAATTAGATTATTGAATCTTAATTAGCCATGTAAAAAGAAGAAATAAAAGCCAAAAAATAACATGCAAGAGATTATAATTAATAATGATCTTATATATTTGAAGAATTTATTATTTGATGAAGTATAATAAAAAAGAAAGAATTTATGTACCTGATCTCACATAATAGGATAAAAATTTAATTGCTGTCAGGTTGAATTTATATATATATATATAAAGAAAGGATAAATTACACTCAGGTTCTTGAATTTAAAGCTTAATAACACACATGTCTAGGTTTTTAAAATTATAATATTAGAGTCCTTTATATATATATATATATATAAAGGATAAATTACACTCAGGTTCTTGAGTTTAAAGCTTAATAACACACATGTCTAGGTTTTTAAAATTATAATATTGGAGTCCCTGAGTTTTAATAAATTATCAACAAGGTTCTTTTTTATTTTTAATTTTTTTTAAATTACCATTATACCTCTCCTCCTCTCTCTCTCCCCTCCTGATCCCCGCACACGCGCCAGGCCATGCGGCCGCTGAACCTGTGCGACCCACCGGAGGCCACGCGGTCGCCATTGGGTCGCACACGCCGCTCGGCCACGGACCTACCGGCGGTTGCGTGGCCTCGCACGTGCACGGGGATCAGGAGGAGAGAGAGAGGCGGCCTCTCTCTCTCTCCTCCCGATCCCGTCTCATGCGCGAGGCCTCGCGACCGCCGGACTCGCCGGTGGCCGCGCTGCCTCGCATTGTGTGGGGATCGGGAGGAGAGAGAGGGGTATAATGGTAATTTTAAAAAAATAAATAAAGGATCCATTTGATAATTTATTAAAACTCAATGATTCAATGTTATAACGTGAACCTGTGCGTTATAAGCCTTAGACTCAGGGACCTGGGTGAATTTACCCAAAAGAAATTTTGAGTAGAATTTCATACTTTAATTCTACTTTCAAGATTAATTTCCAACAAATGGCTGAAATTTTATTCTAAATTCCAAAGAAGAGATCTCATCCCCATAATAGAATAATATAATGGTAGGGTGGCAAAATAAGTTGGCTTTAATTCGACTCAAATTCAATTGACAAAGTGAACTACTAATTTCTGTAGTTTTTATTCGAATTAAACACAATTAACAAATGGGTCAGCAGGTTTAGGAGCCACCAATTTATAGAAAACATTCTTCGATCAACTTGAACTGTCCGTCGTATCAAATAATGTGTAACCCAAAACCGATATGCCTGATAATCTTATCAGTTATTATAACTTAAACCCAACTTGAGTTAATGATTGGGTCGACTTGGACCTCCGAATTGGGTTGATTCAGTCTACTTCAAATATTGAAACCAAGGTTTACAAAATCGGACTGGATTAAAAATAACTTGAATTTGAAATTTAAGTATTTTATTGATAACATATTATTAATGTTAGAAGCACTTGTTTTTAATTACTGATTTTTTAATCATTAGTTTTAAAAATTAATTTTAAACATTTTAGAAATTATTGTTGATGTTTGTATGATTTTTCGATCATATATAGTTTTGTTATTTGATTGAATATCATGAACAAATCCGTATTGGGTGCAGCCAGCGTGCTTTATCATCGGTGAGGCACCCAATCTTATGAATTTTATTTCACTATTTTTTTTAATTTTATATTTGAATATATAAATAAAAAAATAAAAAAACTCAAAATAGCGAGAAAATAATATAAAATTGTATTTTTTCGCTGTTGTGCAAGTGGAACTAAATGCGGGGTCTCCCCGCACATGCACTATCCTCTAATTGGGCGCCACACAGATGAGGGGCATGCATAAAAGGCCATCATAAATACTATTCAATGTTAGATGATCGCAAAATGAGAAAATAAAATAAAATAAAAATAATAAAATAAAATAGAAAAAAAAAAGTGAGCCGGCCGGCTGGGCCGGCATGCAGCTGGGCCCATGCGGTGAGGAGGTCCGGCTCGGTCTAACGAAGCCCAGCTAATCAATTGGTCAAAGTAAATATTATAAGAAATTTGCCAGCTGCAGACGTCTTTATTATTTTTTTGGGTAATTCCACTAAGGCCCTGAGTTATACTCGGCATGCCACGCAAGTCCACAATTTTAAAAACATGCCAAACAGGTCCCACAAATTTACTATATAGGTCACTGTGTTCCTTAACATTTACAAAAAGTTTTCAATAAGGTCCAATTAAACAGTTTCCGTTAAACATTCCGTTAAATTAAAATTTTAATTATAAAATTATAATTTTTTTAATGTGAAATTACAATCTTAACTTAGATGATAGGTAGATTCGTCTCCTTCTTTTGCCGCCACCTAAACATTAAAATTTTAGGATTTTCATTCAAAATATATTTAAATATATCTTTAAAATAATATGATGAACGACTCAGATTTTTTGTAATCTAACTATAGTTAGGTTATTGAAAAATTATGATAACTCATTATAATAGAAATAAGTTAAAATATGTGTATGTAAGATTTTATAATGTTTTGAATGTTCATAGCGTAATTAACTAAGAATGAATGAGTAAGGCATAAATAAAACTAAAATGTGTGACATGTAGGTAATTATTCCTATAATTTATGTATAATTATATTTTAATTTCTATTTTTTAAAACTCTAGTATTTAAAATTAAGACTTAAAGTTAAGCAAAATAAGAAATTTCTAAGTCTCTACAATTTAAGAATAGGGATTTTAATGAAAGCTCTTAAAAAATATAAATTACTAATTATGATTTAATGTAAAGACCTTTAAAGAAATTTTCTATACTATATGTTATATCTTAGTTCATGGTCCCTGAGTTATAACATTTAGTTCTTTGAGATTTATAATCTATTATGTTTTAATTCGTGATATTTAGGCTCTTCAGCTGCTAATTATATATTTTGTTTATTATTTAAAGTTATGAGATTGATTAATTTTAGTTATAAGATAGTGAAAAATAACAGTTAGTTTTTAATATCTAAATCATCCCAATTTTTTCACCCAGAATACATATAAAGTAAATAGTTTTATTCACAGACTTAGTACTGAGATGCAATGTGATACAAACCTCAGGGACCTAAAATCAATTATCCATTTAATTTGTACGATAATTACATAATTCCGTCCACAGAAAATCCAAACCCGCATGGACTAATCATTGTTTACATGTTAATTTCACCCACGTGCGGTTGACTTCATCAGGCAAATACGTTGACCACGAAAGAGCAAAATCTGTTCTTGATGTTCAGCAATTATTGCATAGGCATAATTTTGTAAATAGTGAATAAATTTTAAACATTTATTTAAAAATATGAAAAATAAAATACATATGCAGCATAAAAAATATAAAAAAAAAAATCAAATGCATAATTTTAATTCATCTTTGACATTTAATTTTAATACCTAAATTATCTCTCAAAGAGATTCTAAATAATATTTCAAATATTATTATAGATAAATATCTAAAAGTTTTTCTCAATAAATTTTTATTTTATACAGAATCGTAAAATTAAAATTATTTTATCTAAATTTTTCACTAAAAAATTATTTGACTCGGATTCATATTCATTGATTACCTTAAATTAATTTATTATCAAGTAACTGTTAAAATATATATTTTTTAGAAAAAATAAAATATATATCTTCAAGTTTTATATCACTATAATAAAAAAATTTACATATTTAAAAATTAATTTCAAGAACATCAATCCTTTTTCAAACTAATTAATATCAAATAAAAAATCAGCTTGAAATAAAATAAAATTTAAGTAATTGAGAAGTAAATTTTGAATTTTGAATATAAATGAATGTTTTTTCTCAAACTTTTTTTTCCTCAAAATTTGAGTTTTTGTTAATAGGATAAGGTCAAGCGAGTTTAAATCAACTTGAGCTACACAAACTCAAATGATTTTAAACCGTATTAGGGTTACAACAACGAATCAAAAAAATAGTGATATCACCGATATAACTCATAAAAAAATTAAAATAGAAAAGAATAATCAACTACTAATACTAGAATAATCAACTGGCGGTAGAATTATCCAAGCCTTGGCTCGGCCAGATGCAAGGAATTTGGCTCGAAGGAGATTCCAAAGTCATTATTGATCAACTTCAAGCAGCGTTACAATGGCCGCAAAGCAGCAGCTCGGACGAGATCATGCCATTCTCCGTGTTTTGGTTGCTTTTCCCTTTTGCAAAATTTCTCATCTGTATAAGCAAGCCAATGAGGCTGCCAATTTTGTTGCGTCCACTTCTTTTGTATCGAATGTTTGTTGGGATCATACAATGTCTCTCCCACCAGACTTTTGTGCAATCCTCTTAAAGGATTGCTTTTTGTGTACTTGATACTTTGTTTTATTGCATAGGCTACGGCCAAATTTCAAAAATAAAGAGTTTTCCTGGATAACTGAGGGTTCAGGTTTGAATCACAACACTGTAATTTTCAATTAAAACGGGAAAAATTGTGGTGTTCGGAAAATCAGAATAACATGTACTCTTCACTTTTGTTGTACAGAATGTTGGACAATGGATCTGTTACAAGATCAAAGGATGGGAATAAGTTGACTTGGCAAAGATCAAAGCATCTCTTATGCAACAAAGGGCTAGAAAATGCTGCTGCTGCTGCTTCTTCTTCTTCATCTACCTCTTCAATTGCTTTCCCAACACACAGGAGAAGCTGATGGAGCAAGCTCCCAACAATTGGGAACTCCTGCAAATAAAGAAATTTCAGAAAATTTAAAATAAAACTACTTTTCAGCTCACTGCTTGATTCAGCAAACCTCTATCATGCCATCAAAGGACCCATCTGTGAGAGGAATAGGCATTCTCTGCACCACAATGGCATATCCCCTGAAATAGTTCGAATCGAAAGGTGATATCATTCGAAGAAAAATCATCTATCATCATCGGTAAACTTTTCACGACCACAAAAATCTTTCTTTGTGAGACAATCATGTTTGGTGTTTGCATGTTATATTAATTCCAGGTTACATGAATCTTATGACCTTTAACAAAATTTACTTTTAGTCACATTCTTACTATCACCGGTGTCTATTTTCTATAATCTTGTGTCAATAATATATATGTTATTTCCACTCTCCCTAATTTAATTATATTCTTACCAAGTAGGATGGATAAAGTGAAATAATGCATCTGATGTGCTGCAAGAAAAATTTCACTCAGATAAAAAGTAGATTTTATAAAAAAATAGTAAAACCAAAGATGATATATGGTGCTAAATATTGGCCTACAAAAAAGAAGCATATAAATAAAATAAATGTTACAGAAATGATGATGCTAAAGTAGATGAGTGAGTTTACACAAAAGAATAGAATGAGAAATGAATATAATTATGAAAAAGTTAGAGTAACATCAATTGAAGATAAACACGGAGAGAGTAAGCTAGGTTGATTAAAATTTTAGTAAAAAAAAGTTAAATTTTTTGACCTTCACTCATGTAAAAAGAAAGAGACAGACAAAAAAAAAACTCGCACACTTAAAACTAAATGATTTGTTAATTGATGGAGTATAATGAAAACTCTATACATTTAGCTAATATAATACTGAATACATATACATATATATACATGAACTAATAACTTTCTCCTTTAGGTCATACACATACAACAAATGAAATCATGCTTACAGTAAATTACCTCTCATGGGAGCAGAGAATCATGTAGCATCGGATGATATGGTAGAGTAGACGTGGAGAGAATTCCTGGTCCTCTGCTAGATGATTTACCTTGAACATAGAGAAAATTAGGTTAGAGGACCTTAAGCAGAAAATATTACAAGATAGAGAAAAAAAAATTACCAATTCATCCCATGTCTTCAACATGCACAACAGTAGATTGCATGAAGAACTGCAGAAATAAGAAATCCCACACTTATCCTGAAGTATGGCTTCCAGGATATGCATTGCAATCTGCCAGTATTGAGAAACTCATTTCAATTGACATTATAGTGAGATATTAATCAACTTAATGGATTGTTCTTCTTCAAAACTTTAAACTCAAGCTGAAAAATTGTTGGACATTACCGACCTAGTAGGGCTGTTTGTTTGTAGAGTTATTTGTAATTAAGGCAAAAGATCATTTGTGGGAAACTTTGAAAGGCCTCATGCATGACTTATCTCACATATCTCACAATAGGACCAATGCAAACACCGCCAGATTTGCTCAACCTATCTGGTATCTCGCAAAGCCAAGGAAAAGATGATACAAAAATTAAAATTTGGGTCTTATGCTTTTGATTAACTTTCATTCGAGTTCTCTTTTATTTTATTATTTACTTTTTCATCCTACTAATATATAATTCCCATGTAACTCCCTCACGGGCACCCATATTTCATAGTGGAACTATTTGCTCACTTGGCTCAGTCTGTGGATGCAAGAAATTTCCCCGAACCACATAAATATTGGTGTTATAGGTTTATTTCTATAAACTTATTTCTCTATTACTTAGATAATAACTTGATTAGTGCCCCCCTCGTACGGGTTTTGCCTTCAACAATACGCGCTCAAAAAATTTCAATTGATCTTTAAAAGCATTCTAATCTTTATAAACTCTACAAAACAACCACTCATTCAATTTTGTGGTGATTAAAAGAATATGGGAGCTGTTACGTCACCATGTAGTTGGAATGCAGCTTTGTTGTTGTCATTGGTTAAGGGCGATTATGTGTTCCCCTTATACAGATTTCCGGAATCAAGCATAGTTTGCAGCTTTGTTGTTGCTATCATTGATTAAGGGTGCTTATGTGTTCCCCTTATACAAACTACCGAATCAAGCATAGTTTGTTTATTCAGTGCATGCTAGTCATATATTTTGATATTCCTCTACATAATATCTCTTGCTTCAACTCTCTTAAATTCTAGTTAACTCAACCCAAATGTACAAAAAATTTAGACTTGTAGGTTAATGATGGAATGTAACTTTAGAAAAAATGTTTTTTACTATCAGTCCTGTATCAAAGGTAGAGAATGAAATTTGAGAGTTAATTGTGAAAAATAATCTCCGTTTACCGAGAAACAAGGAAAGATCACATTACCACTTTGTCAAGCTCACTTCCAGTAGCTACAATTGTGTGACAGACTTCTATCACATTGCTTTTAATAGCCCAGTCAATGACATATGGTTCTCTGACCTTAAAATAAAGAGAAAGTGCCAAGAATCATATACAAATCATGGAAATACATAGGATTATAGTCAAGAAATATGCATATGGAAAACAAATCACTACCTGGCAAAGAATTCCAATCACCGAAAGGGCAATGGCACGTATATTATCGAAAGATTCAATTTTGCACTCAAATAGGATCATAGGGACCAAATAATCCGGAATTCCAGCTGCAACATAAATGATAGATTTGTAAACCTTAACTACTGTAAGATCCTCACAATGAAAACAACAACAAAGCCATAATTCCAATCTAAATGGAGTTGACTGCATGGGTTTCTCTTCTTTATTCTGCACATTGCAAAGCAATGCTCTTCGTGAGCACAAACTCACGAAAGAAATGTAGATTTATTTCATGCAAGACACTCCATTAGCAATCGTTTGGCTCTTGAATTGAGGTGATATTCTGCCTTACAATTGACAAAACTCTGTCTTGTTTCTTGATTAGCGGCAATGCACTGCAAATATTTATATAAAAATAAAATAAGTTTTAAGAACACAGTTTATTAATAGAAATATAAACCAAGAGTTGAAGAAAGGGAGCTAGTTAACCTGGAAAAGGGTAAGAACATTAGCAAGACGCTTAATGGATCTCACATTTAGTGTTTCTTCAGACATCTTTCTGAAGAAGCTCACGACTTCCTGTTTCGATCATATTGATTCTTGTATTGCATAAAGCTTATTTTGAAGTTTTAAAGAACATACACAGATTGAAAAATGGACACCTGACCTGCAGCAGTGTAGTCATCGTTGCGCAAGAGTTATACAACAAAAATCCAGCACGTTTATAATTATCCGGATCTTCCTCTCTTTTCTACAGCCATAACAACCAAAAACAACTAACAAGACAAAGAACTATTTTATATTTACTTATGGTCAAGACCTGAATGATCTTAATCATACATACAAAAGACGTGATATAGAAAGCAAAGACCTACAAAACATTTCATCAAAGCAGTCAAGAACATAGCATTCTACTGATTCTAGCAACTATCTAGCAATGCTAAAGAAAGGGGAAATTCAAAGAAAAAAAAAGAGACACATCTCTTTGGAAAGCTAACTATTTATACTAGGTATGCCACCAAAGAAACTACAAAATAAGGACTACATACTTACAAACTATTTCATACCTACTAAATGTTCAAGACCATAATATTTAAAAGTTTAAAATCACACATTGAAAGAAACTAATTTAGAAAAGCAACAATCCATAAACATGTTTAGGAGTGAGAATGATCAAAGTTTGAGTTGAGCAAGGCAAGGGTCAAACTCAGCTCATTAATTTATAGATAGTGGCTCAAACTTTTTGAGTTCCGACTAGCTTGATTCAACTAGTATCTGATTTTGAATTAACTCAAACCTTAATGAATTAAAAATTATTTTGTAAAAAATACTGGCTTTTATTAGGTTTCAAACATGAGTCAATCATGCCCACAAGCTTGCCTAACACATACTAAGCATTATGTCTTACACTCTTTTGATAAAATAATAAACAAATATATTATATAAATAATTACATTATTTATATTAAAAAAATCATGCCGAGTTCAATACGAATCAATCCAATCCTACCATATCTTGAACTCGGCTTGATAAAATTATGAATATTGAGCCATTATCGATCATCAGGCTAAACTCTCACCCATAAACATGTTTCAAAAGAAATTAGCAATGTAGCAACTATCCAGAAATAAATGAGTAAGGGGAAAAATTTCAAAGGAAGAAACTTAATACATCTCAGATAAAAAACTAATCATACAGATCAAATCTGCAAAAAAAAAAAATAAAAAATAAAAAAATACAGATCAAATCTGCAATAAAGAAACATTCAAAGAAAAAAAAAACCAAAACCAAGCAAAAACTAAGGGAAAAATAGAATAGAAAGGTAGACAACAAAGCTCTCGAAGACAAAAATCAAACAAAAATTAGGGTTAAAAAAACAAGAAAAAGAAAGATACCTCGACGAGGAAATTGCTAAGGTATCGAATGGCATTCTCACGGAGATCTTCATCAAGAAACTCGATAATGGCTTCGGGCATCACCATGGGCCTCCTCATCCATTTCACCTTGTGCTTCTTCCCGGCCTTTTTCTTCGCCTTCGCCTCGGAGAAGGCTAAAACCATAGACGAGGAAAACGGAGAAAACCCCCCGATTAAAACCTAGAAAACTGTTAGATGAAGAAAGGGGAAGAAACCCACGAAGAAAGAAGAGAGATTTATCGACCTTGATCAATCTTGGAGTCTTTGAGGAAGTGGAGACTCCTTTCTTCCAATAACTCATCTTCTGGGAGGTATGAATCGCGGATTACGCACTCGTAATCCGCCATTTCCTGAGGCTTTTAGTGCGTCGTGTTATCCACTATCGGGACTCTCGATTAAACGCAGAGATGATCGTGCCAGGGAAGGGAGGGAGAGCCAGGCTCCAGCGATGGAAGAACTCAGAAGTCAGAACCGGTGGAGGAGGGGAGAGAAGATTTTAAAAAGAACCTTTCAACGGGTCATTGATAATTATATTTTGAATTGTAATTTTTAAAATTTGCACTTGATTTTAAATATTTTTTTGAATTACTTCACTTATATCTTTAAAATTTTTTAAAAAAATAAAAACCTAATGAATTTTATATTTTTTAATATAAATTTTATGGTTTAAATTTAAAGACATAAATATTTTTTTTTAAAAAAATAATAAATTAAGATATAATTATAGATAGACTATAAGGGCTTGTTTGGTTGGAGGATAAATTTGGGTAAGAAAAGAGAAAATATTTTATTTTATAAAATTAATGAGAAATAAATTTATTTTAATATTGTGAGGTATGTTGGATGTGAAATAAAGTAGATTTTAAGGTTGAAATTTGTGTTGGATGTGAAATAAAGTTGATTTTTAAGATTTAAATTTAAGTTAGATGTGAAATAAAATTATTAAAATTTTTAATAAAAATAAAATATTATTATTTTAATTTTTAGCCTATTTTTGGGGCTTCCCAAACAAGCCCAACATCCATCAACAATTTACTCTATATCAAATTATATATGTCAATTTCAAAAAGATTTTTTATACATAGTTAACTCTAAACTTTAATATTTCAATAAAAGAAAGATCTAATATTTCATTAATTAATATAAAAGAGTGATTCTTAATTTATATTTTAATGATATAAAGTGCATAAAATTATATATAACTTTGAGAATAAAACAGTAAAAAAAAAAAACTTTTTTCAAGTATCAATATAATTTTTTTAATTTTACTATTTAACTTCAAGTCTTTAAATATAATATATTTAAGAATTTAACTTAATATGTATTGTCGAGATAGGTAATCTGTCAACTTTTTTAGCTTTCTTTATATATAAATCGTATTTACCAAATACGACTTATATGTGTCAAGATTGACATACACAAAAAATATGACAATTAATTTTATATTTATAAAAGGAAAACTTATAACATAAATTAATAATAATTTAAATTAAAATGTCACACTATATAAAGGATTTCTGCCTATCTAAATAGACATAATCTCTCCTCCCTGCTTCAAGATCCAGCATAATTCTTGCAGCCCAATTTTTTTTATCATCTAAACCAGCAAGATGCACAAGAAAATCCCCTCTTGAATATGCTCCTAAAATTTGAAAAAAAAAAAATTAAGATGATCATAATCATGAAAAGTAACATAAAAATAGAAATATTGTGTTTGAGTTCTTCTATACTCCAATTACTTCGTAAAAGATATAACATATAAACTTATTTTTGAAGTCTTAAGCTTTTATGTCGATTGATTACTAAAACTTAATACCTTTCCATATAGCTCTAGGTGAGGAGATAAGTTGGTATACTGACTTCCACGAGGGATACCAAGGGTAGGAGTTGAAGAGACACTGCATGGGTGATACCCGAACGTGATCTCGCAATTCGTGAAATGACATATTCTTGATCAGGTACTTCAATGCATCGTTGTCCCCGCTCTTTGTCGATCCGAACTGCATGAAAGATGTTTGGTTCCACCAGATGTCGAGGAAGGTCCTGCTCCAATTTGAATGCCGAACAAAAAATACTCCTATTACATGCAAGAGAATTTAAATACTATTGCATTAAGAGGGGGCTTAAAATAGATGATTATTGTGAACCAATTACCGACATTTCATAAAAAAATATTCATTATTATTAGAAAGTACAACCCTGCCTTCGAAGAGTAGTCTTACTATACACAATATAAAAATTTATGAAAAATATTTAAAATATAAATATATTTAGGGGATCAAATTATAACTTCTTAGAATCTAAGGTAAAGATTAAAAGAAATTAAAATGCTAAAATTATAGTTGTTATTATAAAGAGTTATGGTCTAGGATAAAGAAAAAAAGAAAATTAGAAAGCTTAATTATAATCTTTAGTATTAAAGGTCAAAACTAAGAAAGATTAGAGGATCATATTATAATTTTTATTGTAATAAGTTAAGACCTAAGTAAAATATAAGAGAAATGAAAGGATCAAAATTATAATTTCTTAAAAATTGAGTTAAATCTTAAAAATTATAATTTCTTAGGACTTAAAATTTAAAATAAGAGAAATTATAAATAATAATTAACACTTATCCCCACATTTCTTAACAACTGTCCATCAAAGATAAAAAAGAAATTTCAATTTTTATATTAAAATATATTTATATTTTTTTCTTAATTGTTATATATTTATTTTCACTTGGGGAAAATAAAAAATTCAAATATTTCATCAAAGATTGAATTAGGATGAATAAAACAGATGTCAATTAAATGAGAAAAAATTAATATACATGAATAAAACATATGTCAATTTCTAAAACATGTAAAAAAATTGTATGAAAAAAAAGGAAAAAAAAAACCTGTTAAAAATAGGAAATCCAAATTTTAAATTTGGACAAAATAGAAAATTCAAATTTTTCATCATAAATAGTAAATTTCGAAGGGCAAAATGAGCAGTCCATAAGTTTCAAGCCATGTACCATTTAATATCTAGTATAGATATATGTAAGATTAAACTCCTGTAAATAAAGGCCCTTAAATGCAAATGTACCAGCGTTTACGCCGTTAACATCTTCCGTCACCACCAGATCAGGACCGGTCTTCATGTCCCCCTGCCCACTGGCTGCCCGAAGGATGCTCTCCTGACCGAAACCAAATCAGAGCCATAAATTCTCCATCCGTCGGCTTTGGACAAACCACGTATGCATATACCCAAAGTTTCTAAAATTAAATTTTTCTGTTTTTTAAGATAAATTTTTCATTTTTTTTATAACAAATAACAAAAAATTGTGTTATCGAAAAATAAAAAATTGTACTTACCAAAGAGATATCCGGGTTGGTGACCACCGTGTCCTAAATATCAATAAAGATAAATTAGTATAATTAATTATTTATAAAATACACTTTACATAGTGTTCCTATTACTATAATACTTCAAATTGTAATATTTAAAAGGGGTAATTCCGAGGTTTATTCGACTTACCATGTAAGTTCATAATTTTGAAAACATGTCACACAGGTCCCAAAATTTACTATATAGATCATTGTGATCCTTCTGTGATGTTATCCGTTAAACGCTGTTAAAATTACAAAAATAACCCTTTTTACTCTTCCATATTTCCGAGCCGCCCGCTGCGCCGGGTCTGCGCGCAGGCGGCCGCAGCGAGGACCAAGGGTACAACTGTAATTTTACATTAAATTTTTTTTTATGATTTTTTAATTAAAATTTTGATTTAATGAAATTATTAACGAAAAATATTTAATTAGACCTTATTGAAAGATTTTTATAAATATTAAGAACCACAATAATCTATACAGTAAGTTGTAGGGATCTGTCTAGCATATTTTTAAAATTGTAGATCTGCATGGCAAGTCGAGTAAATCTCAGGAGCTTAAGTGAAATTATCCCTATTTGAAAATTTAAAACTAAAATTTCATTATTTATGTATCATACATTTAAAAAAAATGATTATAAATTTTATCTTATATTTTTTTTCCTTTCTCCGCCTCTATTAAAATTAGTTTAAAAATTTTAAAAGTAAAAAAATATTCAAAACAGAACAAATTAAAAAATTATAGGCAAAACACATATAATCATATACACACAAAATTCATAAATTTTTAATAGATTTACTAAATTTAAGATTTTTATATTAAAAGTTTTTGAAAAATAAAAATAAAGCTAGAGAAGCGTGAATCTCACGGCATCGTTCCAGAAGACCCAATCGTGGGTCGGGAGCTGAGAGATGACGGCGAGGATCTTGCTCCAGCTCGGCGGCCGCCGGCGATCGACGAGATCGCTGGCATCCACGAAGTCGTACCCCATCGCCGCCGCGTACTTTCGCTTGTTTCCTCCCACCGCCGCCATCACTCCTCGGAACGACCGCCGCCGTGGAGATCGGCCATCCGCTTGCGACAAGCTAACCATCGCGATCTTCATATGCTGCGCAGATGCAGGCGAAGATCCGCTGGAGAAGAGTGCGGAATCAGGAAGGCATCGGCGGCCGAGGTCGTTGGCGCGGCGGATCACGGCGGCGCAGGCATGGAGGGTAATAAAGAGTAGAAAGGGAGAGCAGAGGGCAATAAGTAGAAGTGCGATGCGGCGACGTTCGAGGAAAGGCAGCAGTGGCTGCGAAGCTCGCCGCCGCCGGCGAAGCATCGAGGAGTGATTTGCCGATTTTGGCGTGGAAGCAGATAATTCGTCGTTGGAGTTTGGAGTAGGGCTTCGCCTTAAATGATTTAAATTGAAAATTTAGAATAAATTAAATTTTTATTATTTTTATTTAAAAATCCAAATTTTATCCAACCGCTATTCTACATTTGCAATTGATAATTTTATTTTATTATATTAATTATACGTATTTTATGTTAAATATTCTATATATTTATGTGATAATATTATATATATATTTGATATAATATATATATATATATATTTTTTTTGATAAACGACATAATATATATACTTAGTTTGTTTGTTTGTAAAATTAAATTTAATAAAATTAAAATTAAATTTAAATATAGATATTTTTTTACTAAAAATTGTGAATGATGTGAATTAAAGTTAGTCATTATATTGAGATATGTGAGAGATGTGTTATAAAGTTAGTTATTATATTGAGATATATGAGAAATATAATATAAGTTAGTTATTATTTTAATAATATGTGTAAGATGTGAAATAAAATTAAATTTTATGTATAATGTGATATGCTAGATTAAAATTAAATCAGATTAATTTTTAACTTCAAAATAAATGAGGCTTATAGTGATATATTTAATTAATTTTTTTATCTCATAATCAAAAAAATTTAATTAAGTTATCTTTTTTATCATAGAATTTAAAATTAGTTTAATCATAAAAAAATGATTTAATGAATATTTTAATTATGATTAATATATATTTTAAATATGTAAGTAATAAATAATTATAATAAATAAATAATTATATTATTTATATTTAAAAAATAGAGATTTAGTTAAGTTGATTGATTTGATTCAATTATGGCTTGAGATTTGGCTCTATAAATTTGAGTGAAATTTGATTCAAGTTAAATGTCAATGTAAATTGCTATTCCCCCTGACAGCCCCCGGGCCCCACTCCCTCTAAAATTTCAATTTTGTCCTCTTTCTTTTAAATAATTAATTATTTTATTAAATTTTATTTAATATCTTTTTTTATTTATTAAATTTAATTAATTAATTTTTTTTAATATTTATTTTTACTTTATTTATTTAATATTTTCTAGATCACTCTTTTTAATTAATTATTATTTTTATTTAATTTGATTATTATATTTTCTTATTGATTAAACTAAATTAATAATTTTTATTATTCATGAAATTTAATTAATTAATTTTTTTCTAATATCTTTTTTTCTACTTTATTTATTTAATATTCTTTAGATCATTCTCTTTAGTTAATATTCTATCGCCCATATTGGCCAACACTTCGTGCAAGTTTTCTTACACCCTCATTACCCTGTACCACCATTTCCAATGTGGTGGTGGAATCATTCATCTGACGAAGCTAAAAGATGGGCAGCTCGTTATATAACACGTGTTAATTTGTGGTATGAAATAACAGGTACAGGACCTAACGGTCCGGATGCAGAATTTGGAGTAAATATTGATTAGAATTTGATCTTTTTTTTATTATTGCATGTACTCTTCCGTAAACATGGCTAAAATAATATTGGGTTTATTCTGGAAAATATGTTTGTTTGCAAGTTATATATATAATCGCTTTTACCATAAATGAAAAATTATTGCAAAAAAATAAATAAGTTTATTTTAAATAAATAATGTTAAATAAAAGAATAAAAAAATTACATAAATAAAAAAAGAAACACAAAAATAAATAACAAGTAAAATAGAAATACATATAAATATAAATATAAAGAGAAAAATAATTAAAAGAATAGAATAATTAAAATCAAAAGTAAAATAAAAGAATAAAAGAATAAAATAATTAAACTAAAAGTAATATAAAAGAATAAAAACAAGTAAATCAAAAATTTATAAATAAAAGACAAAAAAGATTTAAAATATAAATTTAATAATAAAATATTTAATATTAAAAATTAAAAGATAAAAAGGATCTAAAATGTTAAATAAATAAAGTAGAAAAAAATATTAAGAAATAATTAATTAAATAAATTAATAAATAATAAAAAAATTAAATAAATTAAATAAATTAAATAAATAAATAATTAATTAAAGGGAAGAGGGTAAAATTGAAAATTGGGAGGAAAAAGGGGTAGGGCCCGGGCGGGGGTGGTGTCAGAGGGAGGGGGGAGAATAGCAGCTCCCAATGTCAATGCAAATATAATCTTCCAGCCAAACTCTAAAACAATTTACACAAGGACCAAAACAGGACCAAAATGGTACTAATTTAAAAAACAACAATAATAATAATTAATTAATATTTTAAATTAGTTTACACAAATTTAAATATAAAAAATATTATTTTACTTTATATACTCAACAATTTAAAATAAAAATATCAACTTTATTTAACATTCTAGACCAAAATATTCAAATCGAGTATTTTAATCTAAGATGTGAAATAAAGTTTATATTTTTATTAAAAATTATTGAGTATGTGAAGTAAAATATTATTTCTTATATTAAAATTTGTGTAGAATAATTAAAATAATTTATTTATTATTATTGTTGTTATTTTTTAAACTAGTACTATTTTGGTCCTGTTTTGGTCCTCGCGCCAAACAGGGCCTAACCGTTACTACAAAGTCTCCAAAAGAACAAAAAAAAAGGGGAGATTTTTCTTAGTGGAGCTCGCCAAAGACGACGGTGGAGAGGCTGACTTGCTCTGCGTTGGTGCGCCTTCTTACCTCCTCCAGATTAAACGATATAGTAGCCGGCAAACAACTCCATGGCTTCTCTGTGAAATCTGGGTTCTTTTCAAATCCCTTCATCGCCAGCTCCCTAATCGATTTCTACTCCAAATGCGGCTTCGTCACCGAAGCTCACTCAGTTTTCGACTCGGCAGAGCAGAAAGATTTGGTGCTCTGGAACGTCATGGTTTCTTGCTATGCTCTTAATGGACGTGGGACGGATGCCTACAAGACGTTCGATGAAATGCGTCTTCGAGGTTTTGCCGGAGATGGGTTTACTTTCAGTGCCTTATTCAGCTCCTGCGGCTCCAGTGGCTTTCTTGATTTGGGGAAGCAGACTCATGGGCATTCTCTGAGAATGGGTCTCGAGGAAGATGTAGTCTTGGGTACTTCGCTGGTCGACATGTACGCCAAGTGCCTCGCCGTTGATGATGCTCGACGAGTGTTCGACGAAATGCCTGTTTGGAATGTTGTATCGTGGAACTCGATGATTGTCGGTTATGGGCATTGTGGGCATGGGGAGGAAGCAATGAAGCTTCTCGTCGGCATGATTCGAGGCGGTTGGAAGCCAGATGAGCTGACACTCTCCAGTGTTCTTAGTTCTTGCTCCTGTTTAGCTGCTGAAACCGAATCGATCCAACTCCACGGATTCGCGGTAAAGAGCGGCCTCCAAGCTTTCAATTCTCTAGCAAATGCGCTCATCATCTCCTACGCAAAGTGCGGCAACATTCAAAGCGCCGCCAGCTGCTTTTCTTCAGTCCCAGAGCCTGACTTGATCACATTTACATCAATGATTCATTCTTTTGCGTTCCACGGCGTTTCAGTGAAAGCTTTACTGCTGTTCGACAGAATGCTGCGCGCAGGATGGGAACCGGACTCAGTTGCCTTCCTGGGGCTGCTGTCAGCCTGCAGCCATGGTGGAAAAGTGGGGATGGGGTTGAGTTATTTTGGGCTTATGAGAGACGTATATCGGATCAAACCTAGTTCAGAACATTATACTTGCATAGTTGGTCTTCTTGGTAGAGCAGGATATCTTCGTGAAGCTTATGGAGTTATAGCAGAAATGCCATTTGAGCCTAGTGCTGATGCTCTTGGGGCATTCCTTGCTGCCTGTAAGATTTGCGAAAATGCCGAATTTGCAAAGTGGGCGGCAAAAAAATTGTTCGAGATGGAACCCGAGGAAGCTGTGAATTATAAGTCCATGGCTAACATCTATGCAGGTTGCAGGAGTTGGGAGAGGGTGGCAGCTACGAGGAAGAAGATGAGGGAGAAGCGCATTAGAGGAGTAACAGGCTGTAGCTGGATGGAGATCAATGGCAGGGTTCAAGTTTTTGTTTCTGGTGATGATTCGCATGCGAAAACTCGAGAAATCTACTCGATTTTGGGATTGTTGATCGAGGTAATGAGAGACGAAATTGGTGCATCTAAATTTGTAGATCATGAACATCATAAAGATCATAGTTTCTGTTAGGGTAAATTGCAATGGGGCCTGAGATTGAAAGTGTGTTGTAAATTGATTTTAATTTTTAGTTTAATGGTTTTTGAGATAAATTAAAAAATAATATAAATTTATTTTGTCAGTTTTAAGTCATATGCGTGGAAGTTCTAAAATTAAAAGCAAAAGAATATAATTTAAAAGTTTAAATTTTTATGACTTTAAGATTACGTAATTTAAAATTAAATTTAATCTGTTCAAGGTAGATAAAAGGAGAATCTTGAAAATAAAATATAATTTTTTTTATAGAATGAAAATTAAAATTATATTTTAATTTTAAAGATTATAAAATTTAAATTATCTTTTATGAGGAAAGAAAATAAATGAGAAGGACGGAGAGCACGCGTGTATGTGATAAAAATGGGAGTAACTTGGAGAGTAGCTAAGGATGGATGTTTTGTCTAATTTTTTTTAATAAAAATTTTTAATTTTTAAAAAATGTTTTAATTAATATTTTATGATTTTAGTCCAAAAAGAATTAGGTAAGAAGCGGGAATGAAAGTCTAATTTTCAAATTATAGATTTTAAGAATACCTTCATCTTCTAATTTTAGAAGAATAAATTTTTAAGGAACAATTGCTTATTAATAAAATTTTTTGAATATAACATATATATATATATATATAATTTAAATTATGAGGTGATATATATTTAAATAATAATATAATATTTAAAATTTTGTATAGTATATATTTTTTTAAAAGGGATAATTACCTACATTCTACACAATTTAATTTTATTTATGTCTTACCCATTCATTCTTAATTAATTATACTATGCACACTAAAAGCATTACAAAATCTTACATACATACATTTGAGTTAAAACTTGATCAAAATTTAAAAAAATATTCTGTTAGTAAATCATTAAAATTATATTTTTACTTTTAATGGTATATATTTTTTTCTTTCTCAAAACTACACTAAAGCGCTGATTTGTCCTAAAATCAATTCACGTCACAAATGTCTTCTTCCTTTGTCGCCACCTAAACATTAAGATTTTAGGATTTTCACTCAAAATATATTTAAATATCCTTAAAATAATATGATGAACTGCTCAGATTTTTTATAATTTAATTATAGTTAGGTTATTAAAAAATTATAATTACTCATCATAATAGAAATAAGTTAAAATGTGTGTATGTAAGATTTTATAATGTTTTGAGTGTGCGTAGCGTAATTAACTAAGAATAAATGAGTAAAATATAAATAAAATTAAATTGTGTTATATGTAGGTAATTATCCTTTTTAAAATTGTAAATAATAAACATTGAAATTGGAGTAGCAATAATATTCTTCATTTGAAAGTCACTTGAGGTCGGCTCACTTTTCATTTGCATTGAAGTCAATTGTTTTTTTTTTTCCTCTAATTCGACTTACTCGAAATAAAATAAATTCAACTCGATATATATATATATATATATATATATATAATTTTTTTATAATATGTATAATAAATTTTAATTTATATGAATATATTATTATGTTAATAAAAAAATTGAAATATAAAAACAAGTATGATATGTAAAATGAACTTTATAATATTTAAATTTTATATAACTGCACAATGGGTATTCTATAAAAAATATGGCTTGTAATTATAATTAATTTAACTAGAAAATAGATTTTAAATGAAAGAAAGTTTTCACAAGTAAAAATGTTTAGGTATAATATAATTGCTTACAATGCATTAAAATTTGATAAAATTATATATTTTACATAATATTTTTGAAAAATTATAAAATAAATTACTGATATATATTCTCGTAGATTTTATTCTACTATGTGTGATTCATAAGTCTATAATAGTAACTTCCATTTTTTTTAAATTGAATTTTAAGTGAATTACATATATATGATTAATTTACGAAAATTTAAACTTTAAGATTTATGGCTTATGTAAAGTAAAAGTTAGTGCTTAGTTTTTAGCGTGAAAATAGTTTAGAGAGTAGAAATTAATGTTTTGAATTTTAAGTTATGATTTTTGGATTTATAATTTAGACTATAATGAGATCTTATTCATGATATATAATTTATAATTTTTGATAAATAGTATACTCAGGGCTGTTACTGATCCGATTTCAAGTCGAGTCAATACCAGCTCGAAATCAGATTGATTATATTTCGATCGACCGAAATCGATTCGAGTTCGATTGGGTTCGACTTCGAGCTGGCTCGAGTCGATTCCAATCGACTTTGAGCCGATTTCGATTCATTTTCGAGCCGACTCGAAAATGAATCAAATCTCTTTTTTTTTTAGCCGATCTTAAGCCAAGTAAGCTCAACTCGATCCTACTCGAGATCGGCTCAGTTTATAATATATATATTATATTACATATATATATTATATACATATATTGTATATACGTATTATAATATAAAATGTCTTTTAATTCGAGCGAATTTCGAGTTGGATCGAGCTGAGCCTACCCAACTCAAAATCCGCTCGAAATTATTACCGAGCCGAACTTTTGGCTCGTTAGTCGGCTCATTTAGATGGACTCAATTTCGATTCGATCTAAAATCGATTTAATTTTCGATCGATTTTCTATCTTGGATCTATATTAACACCCTTAAGTATACTTAATTTCCCTAAAAGTTTAATATAGAGTTAATCTTGAATCGCTTAAACTAGACTCAAGGAACCAAACCGTACATTTTTAGAGAAGATAGAAATGAAAAAATTTAAAATTTTTATTTTTATTTTTAATATTTAAATATTTTAAACTTTAAAATTTTAATTTTTATTTTTTTTTCAAGAATATTAGTGTGTGAAATATATATATATATATATATATGAGAGTTTTGATCGCAATAATTTTTAATTTTTAAAAAATCTCAATTTTAATTCATTATATTATAAAATCACTATAGTTTTAATTTCTATTTCAAAATCTTTTTTTATTACCATTTCGTAATATAAAATATGAAATTTAAATATTTTCAAATATTTTCAAATAATTTATATTTTTAAATACTACTTATACTACTCTTCTCTAACCTACAATTTTAACCAATCTCAAAACATACAATTACAAAAAATAAATATCATTACTTTAAAATTATATATTTTTAAAAAGTTTAAAAAATTAAAGATTTAAAATAATATCACAGCACAGTAGTAAAAAAATAACAATTATTTTCAAAATATAAATTATATATTAATCAAAACTAAATGGTATTATTTTTACCGAGTTTTAAAAACAAGTCCGGACCAGCTAGTTCAATCGACCGAACCGTAAACTGGTCAGCCAACTGGTCCGGTTTAATTTTATAATCGGATCCGCTTAAAACCGTCCAAAACCGGTCTAAACTACGGTTCAACCGGTGAACCAATACGATTGGACCGGTTGAGTTTAAAATTTTAAAAAAACTTTTTTAAACCCTAGGTCCCTAACTCAGCCTCCGTTTTGCAGTCTCTACTCGCCCAACAGTCGCGAATTTGCGATTCCCCTTTTGCCTCGCACTATCCTCTCCAATCCCCATCCTCTCGGAATGATTTAATATTTTAATGAAATGAAATGATGAAATAATTTAGTATTTTAATATTGACAAAGCATACTATTTATTCAGATCTTTTAATGATATACTAAATATTGTACACAATTTATGATTTGTGAATATTTTGTTGGATTATTATTACTTCAATTACTTGGAATTATTTTTTAGATTATTGACACAAAATATTATTTATTAAATTCAATTGTTAAACAATTATTTTATATCTAATTATTATGTTGATGCGTAAATAATATATATCTCAACTACGTTTATATATCATCCTGATTCGACTCCGATTTGACCATTGAACATTTCAGTCTACCGATTCTGAAGCCGATCCGATTTTCAAAACGATAATTTTTACAACCTCAAGCACTCTAATTAAAGTTTTTAAAAATTTAAAACTAATTTACAATTTCTTTCTATTCAATTAAAAAATTAGTTTCAAAAAAAGTAATATGAAGATTAAAGGGCTACCAGAAATATCTATAAAGAAAAGGCACTTGTGATATTTATAAGATCGATATGAAATTATTCCAAAAAACTAATGTACTCCAAACTAATTTCTACTTTTGTGTTAAGCATAAAACACAAATAACTCTTTAACTTTTAAACTTTAAATTGATTGCATTTAAGTCCTTGCGATCTCTGATCAATTAGAATACAGTCCATCCATTGTCATTTTCTTTCCATTCAAAGCTCCAATATCAATGATAAAGTTACCAAAATCAAATGAGGAAGAAGGAGTATCAGTTAAAAATCAAATGAAATCCAATTTAAATGGAGAACCATCACGCCAAATTTGAAATGAAGTCAGATGTAATTTAACCATTAAAAAAATACCCAAAGTCAAAACAAATCAACACTTCTGAGTTTAGTCGTGTTCTCCGAGTCCACTGAAGAAAAAACTTTTTTCGGTACCAAAAAGTGTAAAGCTCGAAACATATTACCATCACAAATTTTAATGAGATTGAGGAAACTATGGCATCTAGAGTAAATTTTTTTTTTAATCGAGCTACAATTTATATGTCCAAATCATATATTCATTTCTCATTCAATATGCCAAAACATTAGAACCTTAGGAACCTATTAAATTAAAGAGATTTTTACCCATATGACACAAAAAACTTCAATATTTACTTATTAGACACCCTAAAGTTAAATATTACATGACACACACTTATTTATTTTAATTTTACAACCAACACACCCTAGTTAAAAAATCCTTACATTTTATTTAAGTAAACCATACTTAAGTTATGTTTTAACTTAAATAAGGTTCATAGGAATAAAATCTAACCCCTTTTGTATCTTAAATTAAATCTAATAGTTAAGATGAGCATCTAACGATTAGATTTAAAATATTCTACATAAATAATAGATTTAAATAGTTTTTAACATGTAAGATTTAAGTTAAGGTGCACCGAGAGTTAGATTTTATTCCTGTGAACTTTATTTAAGTTAAAACATAACTTAAGTATAGTTTACTTAAATAAAATGTAAGGATTTTTTAACTAGGGTGTGTTGGTTGTAAAATTAAAATAGATAAGTGTGTGTCATGTAATATTTAACTTTAGGGTGTCTAATAAGTAAATATTGAAGTTTTTTGTGTAATACGGTTAAAAACCCCTAAATTAAAACACCCAAATAAAATGAAAAAACTAACACCACATTAAATTAAATTCAACTGCCCAAACAAGTAAAAGCACTAAGATCAAGATGAGCTAAAATGCTGGCACTAATCTCTAGTTTATCACAATAAAGCAAAAGATGAACTGAAATGGAAGAGCAAACTTACAGTACAAGAAACAGCTGTGATTGCAGCATTTTAAGATGCCTGTTTTTGCTTCTTCGGCATTCTGTATCCGCCAACAACGCAGGCATGGTCGCGTTCGAAAGGCTCGAGAGTAACCTGCTCGAAGGGCTTGAATTGCTCTGCCTGCAGCTTCTTCACTTCTTGGGCGAAAACCGCCTCCGCAGGCACCGTCGAATCGATGCAATTCGCCTGAAAAGAAACATGGGGGATCAAGGATTAGATGCAATGACAAGTGAGGCATTTTGCAACAAAAAAACATTGCAGCATTGTGATATATATGCAACACGGGTATATTGATGGGAGGCTGAAAGAAGGATGGCCACAAGAGAGAAATAGGATATCGAAGAAAGAAGTACTTTGATTGATATGACAAAGTGGCCACCATTTTTGAGGAAGAAAGAAGCATTGAGAGCTAATATCCTTGCCTGCAATGAAGCAAGAGACGTGAGAAGCATTCAACAAACCAATGAATCAGCTGCAGCGCATACAGGATCAGTAAATGAGCATCCACGCAGACAGCCGGCAATTGCACAACTAAAATGGTTGATTAAAATGTTGAATTTGTAAAGCGCGTATGTTATTAATATAGAAAAATTAAACACAATTGGTAAATATAAACACTTAATGAGAATATCAAAGTTATACAGATAATAACAATACTGAAATGATTAGTATTGCAATGAAACAAACAATCCACATGAAAATCTAATCACATGATCCGGTATAAGAACATATCAGTGAAAACAAAATGCAGAAGTTAATGCAACACATTGTCATATGATCATCTCTGCTTCAAGCAGCAGTGACACAAGTGTGAGCAAATCAATATCATCATAGCTTAAACCAAATTATTTGAGCAGGCATAAATGTACAGAAAATATCACATCACAACCATTTGCATAAAAAACTTGAAATCCATGAGGTGTAATGAAGGCGTTCTGAAGGGGAATGCAATTGTTCATCAAAACTGCCACAAGATACTGGTCACGTCAGGCTAAAGGATAACAAAACAATGCTCATGCAAGTGCAAGAACTTGAATAAATGCGCTACCAAGCTGCGCTACATCCCTTTTACAAATTGTTGTACAGTGGCATTGTACAACATCCAATGTCTTGTTTTCCACATCAAAACAATCAGTCAAAAAGATTAATTGGAATGAAACTGGAATTCTTAATTTTTTTTTTCAATCATTGAGGAAATGAAAGAGTTTCAAATTCTATTGAAACTGGAATCAGAAATCAGAACAGAAATATTTGAGATAGTGTGGTAGAAAGAGCTATATACAATTAGTGAAATGCATTGAAAAACCTAAAACTCATGGTAAAAGAAATGATATCAAATGCAAGTCTTTCAAACGCACGTGCATTCCATGCACCCCTTTTCCATTTCCAAAATAATGCAATACATACATACGTACATACATATATAAATATGGGTGGTTTAGGGAACACAAATATGGTGAACATATATATGCAGAAGGCCAACAATCCCCTAATAACCAATTGCAGAGGACATTAGGAAACCTACTGTGCATAAGAAAATAAAAACGGTTAATGCGAAAGGCAGAGAAAAAGCAATGTGTAAGACAATAAGAAGTCCAAAGGCCTACAGCACATAATATTATCCTCAATCTAAAAATATCATAAAAGAAAGCTACTTTATATGCTATATATAATGACCTAGTATGTGCCCAAGCATATTCTAATACAAGTCAAGTAGCTTGTTACAGAACTAAACAAAAGGAGCAGAATAAGCTAGAGTAAACTGACCGTTGAGAAAGCGAATTATCAACTAGTCAAACAGACGGAATGTAATAAGTAAAAAAACAGAGTATTATAAAAAAAATTACGACTTCAAGAAACTGTAACTATAAAGATTTTTACCAAATAAACGCATTGTAACATATACCTGATCTGGTTGTGCAACATCAGAGAAAATAACATCCACCATTCCTACTAACATACGATATTTGGTGGGATGCCTAGCATCCTCAATAATTGGAATGACATTAGTTCGCTTTTTGGCCATGTTAACAAGGTCCCTACCACTTCTAGGAGAGAATTCAACAGCATAAACCAGTCCATTCTGCATATACAATCAAGCAAGTTTCAATTTTTATACCGCAAAATTAACAGGTATATATATGTATATACATATGCAAGGTAATACTTTGCAAAATAAATATACCGGTCCAACAATATCTGAAACATGTGATACTGTAGTCCCTGAAGCAGCACCTAGATAGAGCACTCTGGAGCCAGGTACCTAGACAACGTGCAAACAGAAGCACATGAGTAAAGGAAACGGAAGCAAACTGCAACAAATTATTGCAGAATAAAATATCCATGGGGAAGGAAGAATCATACAAAAGGAAACGCCTCTGATTTCTTTTCAAAATATGCAATTCTATGCAGCCCAAAAGGAACCGGTCCATTGAATAAAAGCGCTATCAAATGGAAGAAACATTCATCCACTAGACAAATTGGTCCCCATTGTTTGGGATGCATAGAATCACTCTGTCAAACGTTAGTTTTTCCCACAACCACTATATATTGTGAACCTTATCGATGCCAAACAGAATCAACGAGCATATGCATTAAAGACTAAATGGTTTAATGAGAATTCTTAATCAACAGAAAATATTTCTATCAATATTGCCAAAAACGCAAGCAAAACTAATTTGTTTTCTTTTGTAAAACAGACTACAGATAACAAGTTAAAATGTGGTTAAAGCATACTATGTAAAAAAAGTGTTGAAGCATAACTTCTTCAGTAAAGGAAATCGATCAACTTTAAACATAAGGAAGAATAAAAAAACCCACTTACAATCCATATACTGTCGACACCACCAAGAATTGCAGCTGCCAGCTTTGACCTAAATGGATTCCACACCCGGTATTCCACCTTTGTTCCATCCTCATTCTGCAACCAAAGAGTCCATCAGCAATCACGGTTTACAACATAAGACATATACCATCACAAAATACTTTTACACAACTAAGAAAGCAAGAGGATCCAGAAAACAAAATTACTTCGCACGAAACGAAGCTTCAAGCAAGATCGGAGAAATGTTCAATATATCACCTGAACAGAAATGCGCTTCTCTCCATACACAGATTCTCCAGGAACCATGTTTTTCGTGCAAAGGGCGTCCTCCTTCCCCTTGGCCACGAAAACACCATCGTGCCGGTGAGGCTGCACGACGACCCTGCTTCCTCCCTTCATTCCTCCACGCCCTCCTCTACCCCTACCGCCGCCGCGGCCACCACCACCACCACCACGCCCTCTTCCGCCGCCTCTTCCCTCACCTCTTCCTCCACCACCTCTTCCGCGGCCCCTTCCACCCCCGCCATCGCTCCTGCCCCTGAAACCACCTCCTCGTCCGCCGCCTGAGAGAACAAAATGTAGAAAAGCAAAAATTAAACAAAAAAAGAAAAAAAAAGGGTTTCTTCAAAGATCAAACGGCTCAGAAACTGTGGCTCGATGGAAGGAAAGTGGAGTAAGAAGAAGAACCTCTCGGAGGTCTCATGGCTGCCGCAGCTTCAACAGTAGGAAACGAAGGGAAAGTGGCAGCTAGGGTTTCACGGTTCCTTTATAAGATGAATGGACGATTGAACATCGCTCGAAAATCGAATTAAAATTTGAACGAGATTAAAAAAAAATTTGATTCAAATGAGGCGATACCAAAATAAAAAAAAGATTTTTATCCGTATAACACCAAAAACTTCAATATTTACTTATTAGACACCGTAAAATTAAATATTACATCACATACACTTATTTATTTTAATTTTATAACCAACTCACCCTAGTTAAAAAATCCTTACATTTTATTTAAGTAAATCATATTTAAGTTATGTTTTAACTTAAATAAGGTTCATAGGAATAAAATCTAACCCCTTTTGTATCTTAAATTAAATCTAATCGTTAAGATGAGCATCTAACGATTAAATTTAAAATATTCTACATAAATAATAGATTTAAATAATTTTTAATATGTAAAATATAAGTTAAGGTACACCGAGAGTTAGATTTTATTCCTATGAATTTTATTTAAGTTAAAACATAACTTAAGTATGGTTTACTTAAATAAAATGTAAGAATTTTTTAACTAGGGTGTGTTGATTGAAAATTAAAATAAATAAGTGTATGTCATGTAATATTTAACTTTAGGGTGTCTAATAAGTAAATATTGAAGTTTTTTGTGTTATACAGGTAAAAATCTCAAAAAAAAAATCTTTTTTTTTCAGTTAGATATGATTTTCGATTCAATCTCCAGCAATTAATTAATTTTTTTAAAAAAAATTAATTATTTTAATATATATTATTATATAACTTTTTTTGTGAATTAGTGATTTTTCTTGTTATAAAAAAACAAATCAGTGATTTGATCTCTTCACTCAATGCTACTAATCGGAGACACATATCTTGCTAGTCGCAGTTTTATCAAAAAATTATCATTGTTAAAAAAAATTATCATAAAAAAAAATCAAAAAAATGTAAAAGTTTACCTACAAAATGGACTCATTGTTAATTTCAAAAGCATTTTGGAGAATTTTTTTTTATTTGTAAGAAGAAAGCAAGTCATGCAATATTAGGAAAGTTAAAATAATAAAATAAATTACTTAATACATTTTAGGGCAATTAAGTCCAGATCCCTGAGTTTAACGCTTAATATCGCGCAGGGCTCCTTGAGTTTTAATAAATTATCAAATGGTTTTTTTTTTATTATTAAAATTTTTTAAAATTATTGTTTTACCTCTATCATTCTCTCTCATACTGATCCCGCGCACGCTTCGCGGCCGAGAGGCCGCCGGCAGTCCGGCAGCTGCCGTGCGGCCGGCCTGTGTGCGAGGGATTGGGAGGAGAGAGAGAGAGGCGAAATCTCTCTCTTCTCTCGATCCTGAGAACGCGTGCACCGGTGGCCGCTCGGCCTGTCCGTTAGATCAGGAGGAGAGAGAGAGAGGGGCAGGGGAAAAAAGGTAATTTTAAGAAATTTTAATTATAAAAAAATAAAAAAGGACACATTTGATAATTTATTAAAATTCAGGATCCCAATGTTATAATTTTAAAAATGTGGATCTGCATGATATTAAGCGTTAAACTCAGAGACCTGGGCATCATTGCCCTACTTTTTAATTTAATATTCAACAAAAATTTTAATTAAATATTATATTTTGAGCCAGCCCAAATTTTATTGAAGTTGTATAAGATTGATAACATATTTTTTTGCTCACAAAATAAAATATTTATTTTCATTAAAAATCATTAAACATTTTATTAACACGTGGTTCCAGCGCTGCATTTCTGTCGTACACGTGGCGCCTAGCTGGCTTTTGGCCTTCCTTTTATTTAACTAATTCATCTATCTGTTCTCATAGGTCAGACCTCGGTCAAACCTCGGACACGAGGGTTCAACCAAGCCTCGTCCACGATGAGCCAAGACCATCTTGAACGATGTTACAAAGCAGTGCCTGTCACAATCAAGCTTGTCCCGATCGCGTCGTTCCCCATACAAGACGCTTTTCCCAGACCCGCAAATCAAGGGCTAGCATTCCCCAGCTGTCATGGATTCTCAGAAGCAGTACCAATATTAAAAATTAGCATTCTCCTTTTGCTGCTTTTGGTCCCTCCGGTGGCGAACAAACGGCGCGATTTCAGAGCTTGTTCACATCCTTTTCTCCGGAAAATCTGGTTAAAGTTGTACCATCCGCTGTCTACAAATACTTCTGAACAGTCTTCATGAAAATGATCGAAGGGAGAGAAATAAAGGATCAGACCAAGGAGGATCCAAGATTACAGATCAGGGTGCAAGCAGCTTCTCTGATTCTCTCATTCTCATTGTATTGGAGCCCCAACTGGGGAGCTTCTTTTCTCTCTCTCTCTTTTTTCCAAGCATTGCATTGAGCCTTTGCGGCTACCTTTTTCCTCTAGTGAAATTCTTTCGCTGATCGCTTGGTAGACGTAGGGGATTTCCTCCCCGAACCATCTTAAATCTTTGTGTGTTGTTCTGGATGCCCCGAACTCTCCCTCTCTCTCTTAAGCTTCCACTAACATGCTTTTCTCTTTGCGCGCCGCTGTCTCCCGGAACTCTCTCTCTTTTTTGGTGTTTCTTGGGATCCCATACATCCTACGTCAACACATTTATCAATCTAAATTTCAGCAGCTTGAAATCAGACTTTAATAACACCTTCACAATCAAACTTATACTAAGAGCTTCCATTAGGTTTAAGGTTGTCCCTTTTTTCATTTTTTATTTAAATAAGCTAAAATTTTTAAAAATTACATATATACCATTAAATTTTAATTATTTTTATTTTAATATTTCAAAATCTAATATTATATATTCATTTTTATTGCATAAACGTTATAATTTTTTAACATAAATTGTAAAAAAATTATATTTTTTATTTCATTTTTATGACTAATATATATTATTAGAATTTAAATATCAAATATATAAAATATTTTAATGTCATGCATTTAATTGTTATTAAAAAAATTACAATTTAAATTTTTCATCATTTATAAAAAAATAAAAATTAATTTATTATATATTTACAAAAAATAATTCTATGTTACATTTTGAACGTTTTTTTTTTTAAATACATAATTTCACTATATATATGTGATATGATTTTCGTGTAACTATTAATTTTATTTTACGTTATGTATAATTTTTAATATAATAAATTAATTGTTTTATCATTTTTTTTAAATTAATTAAAAATTTACAGAAGGTCTCTGTAGCACTTATTTAACGCAAGCTATTATGTTACACTTATATTATAATTGAGTTTGCTGAGTTATTTTGCGGTTACACTTATCGATTATAATTGAATTAGCATAACTTACTAGCATAAGTTACATTTTATAAATGCTACTAAATTTTAACGAATTAGCATAACTTAAGTTACTGAGTCTGACTACTGAGTTATAAGTGCTACCGAGTTCGAATATTACTCAAAATCATTATAATTTGCTAAGTTATGCTAATTCGGTAGCACTTATTTTCTAAATATAATTCGATATGACTCAAATCATAATTTGGTAGCCACCGAGTCTGACTCAATCATTACTCCAAATTATTCTGAAAATATTCTTATTATATAATTTGCATTTTGTATTATAATTTGCATTTTGTATAATAATTGAGTCATAACTTATAATTACTTTATAAGTGCTACCGAGTTATGCTAACCCGAGTTATATATAATTGAATTGGCATAACTTACCAACATTAAATAAGTGCTACCGAGTTCACCAATTTATATTATAATTGAGTCTGACTACCGAGTTATTTGCTACCGAGTTATTTTGTGTTAAATAGCTGCTACCGAGTCTGACTCAACAGATGAGAGACATACTCTGCAACATAAATAAATGTAACACGATGTGAGTAGAAAATAACTCGGGATCGGGCATAACTTACCAGCGTAGTAGAAATAAAAGACAACTGATGGCTACCATTCTGTGAAGACTTTCAGGTAAAATTTTGACCGAAATTCTTCAATCCCGTCACATCGCTGATCACTTTCAAATTAAATGAAGTCAAAATGTCAGCAATATTAAATGTAGATTTTTCGTTATCCTAAAAGTTAAAACTAATAACTGATGATAGTCGTATTTTGTTTGATGGCCGGGACCCTCCAAAACTGAGAAAGTCCCAGTCCGTTAGTTTGTCCAAAATTTCATTGGACATTTATTCTTGTATGGAATCTAAAACAGTTTTTACTGTATTTGGGCGCCACCGGCTTGAATGTCGGTTATCTTTAGGAGCCATCTCTGCATCAATAAAAGAAGTTCGTTAAAAAATAATTTAATTTGAGCAATTTAAAATTGAGTAACTGTATATAATAATGTAAGTTGTTAAAAATATGTTTAGTAGTTTTTTCTTTTTTAAGGACAAAATTATTTTGCAGACGTTTGTTATGTTTGTTATGTGGTCTGGCAATGTTGTTGGACCGTCTGTTCTATGATCCGGCAATGTGACCATCCGATCGCATTAGTATTGATATCGGACGGTCCAATTTAACGTAAAAGACCGTCTGATCTCATTGATATTGATATCAAACGGTTCGGTTTAACGTAAAGAACTGTCGGATCGCATTGATATCGATATTGGACAATCCGATTTAACATAAAAAACTGTCCGATATTACTGTCATGTTAAGAGAAATATCTGGTTGCGAATTACAAATTATTTTTTTAAGCACATAACCACAGTGATCTATATAGTAAATTTGTGAGAGAGAGAGAGAGAGAGGGATTCGGTGATGGTGATCGGGAATCGAAGAGGAGACGGAAGGCAAGAGAGCCGTCGTAAGACGCCAAGTCCAAGTGGGGTAGACAAAGGCGGTTATTGAGGGCCCCATGCCCCTGAACTTCACCACACACAGTGGATGAGGTGAAGGTACAAATGAGCATGTACCCAAGCTCATTTTCTTCATTGAACAGAGAGAGAGAGAGAGAGAGAGAGAGAGAGAGAGAGAGATGACGAGGTTCTTCGGTCTGAGGAAGGGGGTTTCCCTGCTAAAGAGAGGAGGATCTTTTCTCTCTACTCAGCAAGCAGTGGAGGCTCGCCAAGTTACTCCAAACTTGGGGGATTTTACTGGAAGTAAAATCAGGAAAGATGCAATGCAGGCAAGCCCTCTTCTTCATTTTCTTTTTCTTGAATGGTAAAGGAACTTTATTTTGTCGTTTGATTTTGTATTGTGATGATTATGTAAAGTTCATATTATCAGATGGGAGATTTTACATGTGAACTGTGACGCTCATGGCCGAAGAGGGCGGTGAGCGATCGCCGGGTGATGTCCTAAGAGAAAGTAATCACTGCGGTAAAGTGCGGCTCCTGGCAGGCTTCTAGGCCAAACAATGAGTGGTGGGAGGGGCACAGGAATGAATAATCCCACATCGAAAAGGGATGGAGATCCTGAGATAACGTGATCTCAAATGGTAGAGGCGCATTTTTGTGGTAAAACCGTGAGGCTAGTGATGGAAAACTCCGTAGTTAAGCGTGCTTGGGCTAGAATAG
>KZ451971.1:142839-224865 GCA_002786265.1 Apostasia shenzhenica | reverse complement strand
GCTCGGCTCGAATGGGCTCGACTTCGAGCCAGCTCGATCACACTTTGAGCTGGCTCGAAATACTTATAATTATTAATTAAAAATACACAAATTTAATTTTTTAAAATTAAAATACATGCAAAAATTATATTTTTATATATATATGCTATTTTTTACAAACATAAAAATAAAAATATCATAAAACAATTTAACCACATCCTAAAATAATACCATAAAAATTATCATATAATTATATGCAATAAATTTGTTCATTAAATATCTAGTTAAATAAATAATGATAAATAAATTCATGATCGTCTGATCGAATCTCTCTAATTACATGAATAGATTATACATTATAATATCTAACAATATTTTATAATTAATATTATATATATGTATTTAAATCGAGCCGATCTCGAGCCAAATCGAGCCGATCCTACCCTGGCTCGAAATCGGCTCGAAAAAACACCGAGCCATAATTTTGGCTCGTTAGTCGGCTCGTTTAAATCGACTCGATTTCGATTCGATCCAAAATCAATTCGATTTTCGATCGATTTTCGATCTTCGATCCATATTAACAGCCTTAGGGATGGGTGATCTCCTGGGAAGCACTCAAGTCACGCAGTTTTCTTAAAGCCAAAGCGGACAATATCTCTACAATGAGATCACGAGATGTTACAATATAGTATTAGAGCCGACTTCCCACAGTACGATGTGGTTCGAGAACAAATCAGGCGAAAGCTGGTGGGCCTGTGACGCTCGTGGCCGAAGAGGGCGGGGAGTGATCTCCGGGTGATGTCCTAAGAGAAAGGAATCACTGCGGTAAAGTGCGGCTCCTGGCAGGATTTTTGGCCAAATAATGAGTGGTGAGAGGGGCGCAGGAATTAACGTGATCTCAAATGGTAGAGGCGCTTTTTGGGGAAAAACCGTGAGGCTAGTGATGGAAAACTCCGTAGTTAAGCGTGCTTGGGCTAGAATAGTATTGGGATGGGTGACCTCCTGGGAAGCACTCAAGTCACGCAGTTTTCCTAAAACGAAAGCGGACAATACTTCTACAATGAGATCACGAGATGTTACAACCGGGGGGCATGTTACATCTGGATCCACGCCGCCTCATCCGGAGCGTACACGTGAAGGCTCACGTGGCATCAACGTCACAGGCGCTCAGCATCGAACAGAGAGGATATCATGTCGAAAGGCGCAGGTCGAAGAGGCCAAGCCGAAAGTATCACG
Source organism: Apostasia shenzhenica (assembly GCA_002786265.1). Taxonomy (NCBI): domain Eukaryota; kingdom Viridiplantae; phylum Streptophyta; class Magnoliopsida; order Asparagales; family Orchidaceae; genus Apostasia; species Apostasia shenzhenica. Next base: position 223,650 of record KZ451971.1, on the reverse strand, counting down.
TCGAATTGACCAGACGCCACGTGAAGTACGGGGGACCATATTGCTCTTAAGAGATATGATCCTCCCTACCCCCGAGACAGTACCATCTGTACACCGTACAGCTGTTGCCATCGCATGACTGCCTTGTAAGCATTATTGGTCTGACATCAGAGATGAAGCTCATCTCATTGAAGTGACCCCACGGATTAGATCAGAGTATAAAAATCTCATTATAACAGGAAGAGGATTTTTTTTCCCTCAAGTTTTCAATCTCCCCTCTCTCTCATTATTGTAATTTCACAAACGACTTCACATTAGTTAAAACCTTTGAATCCTCCTGGAAATGAGCCGTGGTTTGTTCCGCTCAGTCGGTTTTCCACGTAAAAAATCCTTTTCGTTCTTCTAGTTATTTTCTTGCCACAACAGAACCCCAACTATTTTAGAACCAAAGCCTTTTTGTTGCTGTATAGATTGAATTTTAAATTGTGCTGGAGAACAGAAATCCATGTTACTGTCCTCAGCTAATTTAGTGTTAGGCCTTTACATATGCAGTCGTGAACTAGGCATTTTTGATGATCAAAGGACAAACTTACTCAGAAGGTGAAAATATAACATGCAAATTTCTCAAGGGTATGCAGAAACTTCTAACATGAACAAGGTTGTTTGTTAGCAATGACAACGCGCAAATTAGCTCAGTATAGTTTTAACACATGCCTCTAACATAATCCTGTACATACTAAAGTCAGCCAAGCCCCTCCGTGATGGGTGGTCTGAACTTTAACACTTTTGCCCCACCCTAGCCTCGTTTGGTTCGAACTTTTGTTTTAGATATGAAAAAAAAAATTATTTTTTAAATTTAATGAAAGAGAAATTTATTTTACTATTAGAAAATATGTAAAATGTGAAATACTTTTAATTCTGATATTCGTATTTGTATTAAATGTGAAATAAAGTTGATTTTTATAGTTGAAATTTGTGTTGGGCAAAAAACTCCCCTCGAACCAAACGAGGCTCAGTGATGGGGTCCTATTGAGGGGAGGAGCTCTTCTTTAGTGATGGGTCTGAACTTTAACTATGCATCGATTTAGTGATGTGTCTGGACTTTAACTATGCATGGATCTAAAGAAGGGTCCCCCAATTGAAGGGGGGAGCCCTTCTTTAGTGACGGCTTTAGCACTGATACCGTTGCACCAAGCATGTCATTTGAAACCGAGTTATCCCTAACGAAGGGTCCTCCTATTGAGGGTATATAAGCCCTTCTGTAGGTACATACTTTGATAACCAATTAATGCACAGAATGCTCATTCTGCTTGGTAGTTCGTTTACACACTGCAAGGTGAAAAGGGATGAAACCAAAGTCCCTAGAAAGTTATTTTTCTTTCTCTTGCGCATTTTCCGTTTGACAGTCGGCACCATCTTCTTGCTGATCTGTAATATAATGAATGTACAAGAACTTGGGAAGTTTCCAAGATTTAATTTAGCGGCTGAAAGTTATGGATCTACAAGAAGACCTTGGGAAGTTACACAATCAACGACTTTAAACTTGGAATGCCATTTTCACATCAATTCTAAAGTTTAATTTAGTGGCCAAAAGTTATGAATTGCATTTTGATTTTTATATTTTGGCTTGGACGTGCAGCTTATAGGGCGAACCCCGATTGTCTACCTCAACAAAGTTTGTGAAGGATGTGAAGCTCGGGTGGCGGCTAAGCTCGAGTTCATGCAGCCTTCTTTCAGTGTAAAGGACAGGTATGATAGTAGGTGCAAAGAAATTTTACATGTTCTTCAAATTATTAAGGTAATCATATATTTAACTTTAAAAATAGTTTAAGTATGATGATATTCCATTTTGAGCTCATTTATTTATAAGATTATCTGTTGAATCCATTCATTCATCTAAGTGGATATATCCTGATCACAAAGGATTTGCATATCAGCACTACATTTTGTATGATAACGATAGAGAACTGTGCATACCAAGATGACCTCAGACAACGCATCTCTAACTAGTAAAAAATTTCTATGTATTTATATGTAGATAGAAGATTTGGTGTTTAATCTGTAATATTTACTATTTTGCATTATTTATGGAATTCTCCAAATATATATGTACTCATCTTAAGGTCTTTGTAACCAGACCAGCTTATGCCATGCTAGAAGATGCTGAGAGGAGAGGATTAATAACTCCAGGCAAGGTCAGAGTTCTCAAACTTAATTGAATTTGAATAAATAACTTACTCTCTTTATTATGAACTTTATTTGCTCAAATTCAATATTGCTAAGTTTTATATCACATTTCATAGTTTTTCCACTTGTATTCCTTCATTGATTGGAACAGACAACATTGATTGAACCCACATCTGGAAATATGGGCATTGGCCTAGCATTCATGTCGGCGATGAAAGGTTATAATCTCATACTAACCATGCCATCGTATACAAGCATTGAGAGGAGAGTGACAATGAGAGCCTTCGGCGCGAACTTGGTGCTCACTGATCCTGCAAAGGGGATGGGAGGGACAGTGAAGAAAGCTTATGAGCTTGCAGACACTTATCCTGATGCATTCATGCTTCAGCAATTTGTCAATCCTGCAAATGTTAAGGTGAGATTTTCTTCTTTCTTTAAAATCTTAGACCGTTATAAATAAGCTTTCCAATTCCTTTGAACACAATAAAGCACTTAAAGATTAGATGGGTGTATGTAATGTAGAAAAATTGTAAGTTTATGTTTGTAATTTGAATCTTTCTGTGGTGCTTGCCATGGAATTCTCGGCATTGATTAAGTCGGGTTTTTTTCTATTGTTTAAAAGAATTGCGGAACGCGCCGTTGCCGGGTCCCAAGTCCCGGATGAGAAATGCGGAGGGTTGCGTTAGGTAGTCGACAGCCAGCGTAAAACTTGTCGAATCAATCATGACATGAATCCTTTAGAAATCGCAGGCCAATTGAAGCTCCAGTTAGAAAAATTGAGTTACTGGATTTTGCCCATGTACAAAGAGGAAGAGGGAGACCAAAGAAGACATGGCAAGAAACTATAAGGAGTGATCTTAGTTACTTAAACTTAGATAAGAATTTGGTAACTGATAGAGCGCAATGGAAACAAAGGATTCATGTAGCCGATCCCACCTAGTGGGATTAAGGCTTGGTTGTTGTTGTTGTTGTTGTTGTTTAAAAGAATTGCGGATTTGTATGTAACTTCGAACCATTGAGAGTTATGCGTATGATTAGCTAAGCTAACAGGAGTATGTATGCAATTTCTCTTGATTCTAATGGAAGAGAGATTTCAGATACATTTTGAGACTACTGGTCCTGAAATCTGGGAGGATACCATGGGTCAAGTTGACATCTTTGTGATGGGAATAGGAAGTGGAGGCACTGTGACAGGTGTTGGAAGATACCTTAAATCTATGAACCCTAATGTGAAGGTACTTCTCTATACTTTTGCTATCTAATTTACATGATGGTGAGTTGGATACTGTATCATTATTTGATGTCTTTTTATTGTGCTCTAGATATATGGGGTTGAGCCAGCAGAAAGCAATGTTCTGAATGGTGGCAAACCAGGTTCGTGTTATGGAGAGATTAATTCAGTACATTTAGGCTCCAAGGCTAAAATTTCCTCCAACTAAAAACTTATTTTATTTAAATTTTTTTTTTTTTTACATCTCATCCTATATAAATTCTAATATTAAACAATCATTTTATTTCACATCCAATATAATTTTTAATATAACTAAAAATATTTCACATCATACATATTTTTAAAAAATTTTCATAAAATTCTTTCAAATCATTGTTTTTTCTTCCAACCAAACAGAGCTTTAGTACTACAAAAAGTAAAACTACGCTGAAGGCGTCAGAAGAAGTCATGCTTTGGGTTCAATTTCTCTCTGACTCTAGCTTGACTCGCTAGCTTCAACTAAAACCGACTTGTTTAATAAGTATGAACTTTGAATCTGTCGATGCGAGCTGTAATATGGTTGACCCAAATTCACCTGATCCATAGTAAGCACAAAATTATTTTAGAATTTTTACATATATACCACACAAATCTTTCTATATTACATCATACACACCTTTATAAAAATCTATCATCCCATGGTACAAATTTTGTGAAGAAGGTATATGTAATGTAATATTAAAAGATTTGTGTGGTATGCATGTAAATGTCTCAATTATTTTAAACCATATGTAGACTTTCATTGAACTGACTAAATCCTACCTTTATTGGAACAAAAAATGTGATAAAGGTTTGATTTTTGAGCAGGTCCTCATCATATAACGGGGAATGGGGTCGGGTTTAAGCCTGATATTCTTGATATGGATGTAATGGAGAAAGTTCTTGAGGTGAAACCAAGACCTTTATCCTATGCTTCAGGGGCAACGCAAATCATTTAGAATTCTGATTTCCATTTCACTCAACAGGTGACCAGTGATGATGCAGTAAAAATGGCTAGAGAATTGGCTCTGAAAGAGGGCCTTCTGGTAATTCTTCAATCTTGCGAATTTCGGTCAGTAGAGGCTTGATTGATTTCAATTTGGAATAACTTGATCTCCGTGCTCGTTTTGTTGGGACGTACGATGTGTATTAGGCGAGTTTGGGAATAAATTACCGTCTCGAATCATATACAAACAAATGAAATATTGTCCAAAAAAATTGAAATATTGTCCACCACAAATAAGTAATGTCTTGATTTTTTGTTTTCTTTATCTGTTCGCGTATTACAGGTTGGAATATCCTCTGGAGCTAACACAGTTGCAGCTCTTGGGCTTGCCAGAAAGCCAGAGAACAAGGGTAAAACTATTGTGGTAAGCACACATTTATCAAATTTTTTTGAAGATATGACTTTGTTCGTCGTGATGTTGGCATCAACTTTGTAAATTCTTTTTGGATAGTTATTTATACTTAAGTGGCGTTTGGTTTGATGTTATTGTGAATAAGTAGTTGTTTAATTTAATAACATTAAATATTGTAAAATTGCCTTTTTAAGGGGATATTTAAATGTAGCCAGATTATAAATAGATCAATGGCGGCAAAGAAGCAGAGGAAAAAAGAAGAAAAGGGAGTTAAGTAATTTAACCCATCTAAATTGGATATTTACCCTAACAGCTTATCCTGAGTTAGTTACCTTACCATCCCACCCCAGTAATTTAACTCGTTTGCAACACTCATCCAACCTCAGAGGCCCACGTGTAATTTACCCTATTTTTTATATCAAACTTCTAAATACTATTATTTTCACATGTAACTCAAATATTTTAAACATCCCAAGATAATTCCCATAGTTGACTTCTGTCATTCAAAGATTTCTGTTTAATTTACTTATGTTTATATTGTTTATTAAGTTATGCATTCTGTTGTATCCTCCTAATTACTACTATGTTTATGCAAATTATATTTTATAGGATTAATTATCTACATGCTATAATAAATTTGTCATTCTGCATAGCATTTATTCATACTTAATAAATTACATCGTGCATACTTTTATTATAATATGCATGACACCAACTACTAAAATTATTACACTAAACACACCATGATTATTATATGGAGGTAATATAATTCATTAAATTTAGATGTGTAATATTTAAAATGACAAATTTAGTATAGCATATACGTTACTACCTCATATTTATAATATTCAAATTACTTTTACTTTACATATTAAAAAGTTAGTTTTATTTTCTATCTAAAGGCCTAAGCTTTGTTATCACAATAACAACAACAAATGAAGCTTTTATCCTACTAGGTGGGTTTGGTTATATGAATCATTTGTTTTCATTGCACTCTATTAAATAATAAAAATTTAATTAGCTCTAAATATGTAAAATCATTCCTTATAGTTTTTTGTCATTTCTTTTTCTGCCTTTCTCTTCCTCTTTTTGCATGGGTAAGATACAATAATCTAGTTTTCTTTACTAGGACTTCTATCGACCAATGATTTATATGTCTAAATTATCTGAGTTGATTTTTTCTGAACTTATCCTAAATTAAGGCTACTCTAAACTTCTCACGGATATACTCATTTCTTATCTTATTTTTTTTCACGTGTATCAGCTCATCCATTTTAGCATCCTCATTTTTGAGATACTTATCTTATTTGTGTGTTTTTGTTTTGTCGGTTAGAATTTAGCGTCATATAACATCGCTACTCTTATAACTGTTCTATAAAATTTAACTTTAAGTATGAGTAAATTTATGTATGATATAATACACTAAATGCATTCCTCCACTTTATTCATTATACTTAAATCCTACTAATAATATCACCATTTATTTCACCGTTATTTTATATAATTGATGTAAAATATCTAAACCGCTTGCTTTTTTTGAGAACTCAATACGCTAGATATATTCCTCTCTTAGATCTTGCTAATAATATCACCATTTGTTTTACCGTTATTTTGTATGATTGATTCAAAATATCTAAATCGCTTACTTTTTTTTGATAACTCAAGCATCAATTATCATTTTCCCGCTATAAGTGCTTTTATCTTGATCAACTTTACATTTTATGTGTTTGATTTTTGATCAGTTAAGTGGAAAAGTCTTTAAATTTTAATGTATTTTTTTTTAACTCGAGCTTCACTTTAGCACATTCTCTAATCTTATTAACAAAGAGAATATTATCTACAAAAAGCATATATTAATGTACTTTTTCTTGAATATGTCAAGTCCAAATTTTTATAATTAATGTAAAGAGATATGGACTCAAAGCTAAATCTTATTGTAATATTCATAATAAAAAAAAGAAAAAAACTGAGATTTTTTTTCTTCTTCTGAATAATGTTAACAGACTGTTCATCCAAGCTTGGGAGAGAGGTATTTGTCATCAGTGTTATTTGAAGAGCTAAAGAAAGAGGCTGAGATGATGCAACCTGTTGCTGTTTGATTTCTTAGCTGAATTAAGATCTCAGTTTACTTCTGTTTTTTTTTTTGTAATGTTTGCAATATTAAGGGCCTGTTTGACAGTGGATTCGGCTTTAAAATAAACAGAATTAGATTCAAAGTTTGAAGTAGCTCCAAACTTAAAATTTTTAGATAGAAAATATATTAAAATTAGTTTTGAGTCTGCTTTAATTTCTTTTTGTTTGGATAAATATTAATTTCGAAACTTGGAATCTCCTGAAATCACGTTTTCGGTGGTTTCGGTTTTGTGGCCTTGAAGCCGCTTTATGTTTGTGAAATGGATTCGATTTTATCTGACGGATCAGACCTGTTTGGCATCTGAAAGTGCTTCAAATTGCTTGAAATCGAATGACATATTATCAAACACGACTTAAATTTGTGACAAAGCACATCAAGATTTGTTTTGCCTGAGCCAAAATAAATTCATATTTGATCTAACTTTTAATACAATGATATTTAATTTATAGCAAGATAAACTTCTGAGTTTGGAAAAATTTTAATCTCATTGAACTCTGAAATAATCCTATCTTTCCCATCAATTTCATTTTCAGTAAATATAATTTAGATTCGTGAGGGGTGGGAGTAATTTTATGTTTATAATTTTAGAAGTCTTTGAATGAGATTTCATTGACATTAATATTTTAATTGAGTTTTTTTTAAATAAATTTTAATAGTTTCTTTAAAAAGTATTTTTAAATTAAAAATTTAAACATAAATAACCAAATTATTCTTCCCACCTCCTGCATGGACTCTATGTTGCAGGAAAAATTATTGGGTTCGAATGGCACACCATTCGGACGCCCAATTAGATGACGTCATGTGTGCTCGGACTCAGCCTTCTAATTGGATTTCGAACGGTGTGCCGTTCGAACCCAATAATTTCTCACGTTGCAGGTCTCGCCGTCGTGCATGGCCCATGGGCACCCATGCAGGGCAACCACGGCTCCTGACCAGGAAAAATTATTAGGTGCGGACGGCGCACCGTTCGGACACTCAATCAGAGGGCGCCACGTGTGCCTAGACCTAGCTGGATGGCACACGTGGCGCCCTCTGATTGAGTTCCAGACGGTGCGCCGTCCGAACCCAATAACTTCTCCAGGCTGTCTGGCTGTGCATTTGATTTAATTTAATAATTAAATTAAAAATAAAGATTAAGTTCTATGTTAAATTAAAAAAATAATTAGATTATAAATAAAATTAAATTAATTAAATAAATATTGATTTATTTTAATTTAATTAAAATCAGATTTTTTTATTTAATTCCTATCTTAAAATTTTTTTAAATTTTTTTATAATGATATTAAATATTACTAATATAAATAACTAGATAATAATTTTAATAAAAAAATAATTTAGTGCAAAAAGTAATTTAATTAAATAAAAAATCTATCTCGACATTCAATAATAGCCTACAAAAAATTGTTTAAACATATGAAACTGAACTTAAATCAATTATACATAGGACTTTTTAATAATCGGCTAATTTAGTTAGTTTAATTTTCAAATATGTAAAATTGAACTCAACCGATTAATTGAAATACCTAGAATATCATACCGTTGGATTCTAAAACAAGTCGTTAAATTTAAACTGTTCTGTTTGATTTTTAGGTTTAAATCATTGTTTGCGCACTCCTACTCATGACAAGGTCTCCGTGTGTACACCTTATGTGCGAGTTTAGCGGTGTCAAGTGCGACCCCAGATGAGCGGTGGGCGGATATCTTGGCATTTTATATTTTAAAATTTAATTTAATAATAAAATTTATAAAAAAATATTTGATTGAAATATTAATTTTATAATTTTATTGAAAAAATTTTAAAATTGTAAATTTACTCAATATTATTTTAAATTTCAGGAACCAAAATTTTTTTTATGAGATCTGCTCAGGCGATGTAGCCTTGCATGGCTGTGGTGGACACATGATCTAGATGGAAGGTGAGTTGGTATTTTTATTATTTTACATTTAAAATTTTAATTTAAAATAAATTTTATAAAAAAATGTTAAAATTTATTAAAATAATTTAATTAAAATCATAAATTTATTTAATATTATCCTCAAATCGTACTAACATAGAATGATTTTTATCAAAATATAAATAAAAGATGATTCTCTTACGTTATATGTTTAAACTTCTTTTCGATGGTAATGTTGAATGTTCGGACTCGATAGAAATCAACATAAATCAAATTCAAATAAACTCGATTATCTTGTTTTTGTGCACAGCGCACGTGCTAATTAGAACCATAGCTAGGGTTGTAAATTTTAAAAGAAATTTGTAGCTCAATCAAAATAGACCTCAATGATTTTGAGTAATATTTCGAGTTGATTTTGAGTTAACAGTGTGATCAAAATTATATTAAATTTGACTTGAAAGTATATTAAATATACATTTTTATTTTCTTATTATATAATTATGCATTTTGTATAATAATTAATGGAACTAGCAGAGTGGTTGTAGATAATGAGTCGAATTTTATATGAGCAAACGAGAAAAAATTATACATAGTGTTTTTCAATGGCTCCCTTGAGTACTTTCCAGAAAGTCACCCATTTCAGTGCTATTCCATCCCAAGCATGCTTAGCTATGGAGTTTTTTATCGTTAGCCTCATGGCTTTGTCCCAAAAAATGCTTCTATTATTTTAGATTATGTTATCTACTTATACAACTCAGGATCTTTTTTTCTTTTCGATATGGATCGATTCATTTCTATACCTCTCTTACTACTCATTATTCGGCCTAGAAACTTATCAAGAGTTGCATTCTACACCAGTGATTCCCCTCCCTTAAGACATCACTCGGCGAATACTCCCCGCTCTCATCAGCCATGGGCATCATAAGTCCACCAGCTTCTGCCTAATTTGTCCTCATCGTATTGCGGGAGGTTAACTCTAATAGCATATTATAACATCCGTGATCCTATTGTAAAGGTTCTAAAATGCTTGACTTGAGTACTTTCAGGGGATTACCCATCCCAGTGCTACTCTAGCCAAGCAAGTTTAATTATGAAATTTTTCATCATTATCCTCACGATTTTGTCAAAAAAATGCCTCTATTATTTTAGATCATATTATCTATTTATACAACTTAGGATTTCCCGTCATTTTTGATATTAGTCGATTCATTTCTGTACCCCTCTATCACTCATTATTCAGTCTAAAAGCTTGTCAGGAGTCACATTCTACACTAGTGATTTTTCTCTCTTAGGACATCACCCGGTAAGTACTCCTCGTCCTCATCATCTACGGGCATCACACCTTATGCCACACTTGAGTCGTTAATCCTTTTTGACACTTATATTACTTTTTTTTTGATGGAATTAGCACCCGTACAACTCCACAGAAATTGCCTAATTGGTATTTGAATAATCAATGCAAGGCTGGCGCAGTAAGGAACTGCCCTGAGGGAAGATATTTTTTCCCACTGTGCTTGGAGAAGTTATTGGGTTCGGACAGCGCACCATCCGAAACCCAATCAGAGGGCGCCACGTGTGCCATACAGCTGGGTCCGGGCACATGTGGCGCCCTCTGATTGGGCGTCCGAACGGTGCGCCGTCCGCACCTAATAATTTTTCCCGTGCTTGACGAGAAAAAGGCAAATCCATAATAATGGCAAACGTTTAGGGCAAACATTGAAACACACCTAGGATTAAGCGTATTACAATCTTGTGGGGTAAATTGTATCTCGATCCCTTAGATTGGCATGTCATTGCATACTGGTTCAATAATTATTTTTTGACAGAAGGTTCGATGAATTCAAAATTACTACATTATCCTAAAATATATATTTTTAAATATAATTCTCTGAATTTGATTCCACATTTTTAGTGAATCTTTTTGATAAAAATAATTTTTATATATTTTTAATAGCGTTCGCATAAATAAAATTACTTATGATTTTTTAAATTATTATTTGACACCTTAATTTTCTATCACCACCTCTTTTTCCTTACTAGCAAAGAAGGACAACAAGTAAAGTATGCGTGGTTATAGGTAGAGAATAAACAGCAAACTTTCTCTTATTCAAATATTATAAAAAATAAAATAAATTATATATTTCAAAATCATATCTATTGAATAATCTTTAAACTGATCGAATTAATACTTCATCATTATTTTAATTTTTTTTTAAAAAATAATAATATCTTTCAAAAATAATATTAAATGTTCATAATAACAAATATATTCATTAATTTATTATCATCATAAATTAGTAAATATCAATTATTAAATTTGGATTGAAATGCCATACTAGTATTGAACTAAGGGTAATAAAATGAGTTAGTAAATCGAGATTGACTTTTATTTGAATAATAAATGAGTCAAAATAAATAATATAAACTTGATATTATTAATAAATGGGTTAATTCAGTTGCTAATCCAACACATGTATAGAAGAAGAGTTTATTATAACGACTTGAATCGGTCAGTCCAACCTAGAAAACCAAAAAGACAATATTTTGGATTCTAGACCCATTTGAAATGAGGTTCCTATCTTTAGGACCGATATGTAAATTACTGTATGTACTGTTTTTTCTTTTGCCTGCTTATTAGTTATTTAATTAGCCCTCGGAACAAGGTTCTGTCGCCATCTTTTCCGGCCGCTCAGGCAAGGATCCATCTCTCCTTCTTCCCCCTTCTGGTCGCGAGGTACATCGGATTAGAGAACAGTTGATTCAATATCTTCTCGATCTCAGGGATTGCCTTCATTTCACAAATGCACAATGCAATCTTCTTTTTTTATTCTCTTTTTTTTTATTTTTTTTTTTCGATTTGTTCGCCGATAATCTGTGATTTTTCTAGTCCATAATCCGATTATCCATTTACGCGGTATATATCAAGAAGGGCGAATAAGGATTCTTGGGGCCATCTTGTTCTTTTACAGAGGTTCACGAGCTCGGTCTTGGGTGATGGCTCGTCTGGTTCTTCCCGGCAAGGGTTCAAGTCTGGCAAAGAGGGGGGTTTTGGGGTTGCTGTCGTCCTTTGATGTGAATACTACACCTATTCCCTGGTTTGCCGTTGTCTCTTTCTTTGCTCGCATTTTATTTCCTGATTGAGCCCGTGGATGTCATTCCTTGATCTATGGTTTATCCGCCTTCCAACTCAGTCTTTGAATTCACTGCGTTTCGCTATCTGAGATGTAAAACCTCTGGGTATGTTTTGTGTTGCTGGAGTATATTATTAGAATGCTTGTTATACTTGCGACTTGATTATTCTGTCATTTATTCAATTTATGCCAATATGGTGTTTAAAACTTAAATTGTACTATAGTTCACAACAGCTTTTTATAATGCACGCTACCTATTTATCATATGTATTGTTAGTGCATGAAGGGTACTGAGAGATGGGATTTGGACCACATGTAGAGGAAGTCGTAGATGCAACATAGACTCCTGCAAGAGAGAAGACAAAAGGATAAAAAACAACAACTAGACAATAGAAACACACTAGAATATAAGTGGTTCGGAGAGATTTTTTTATGTCCACAAGCCAAGACAAGTCAAAAGAAAATTCATTAGTGATATAAAGAGGTTGCTAAGGGTAGTTATGGACTCCTATTTTCTTAATACAATGGAATGAATGAAAAGAAAAGGGAAGTAGAGAACCATTGTAGTGAGCTTCCTGCCGGAGGGTTGAGAGTAGAGTAGTCTTGTTGAGTCAGTTCTTCTTGCCTGTAGAAGAGGAAGGATCCCCTTATTTATTGGTGAAGGTGAGATCATGGGAATCATGAAGATCATGGAGAGACCATTTGTGACTGAAGTTCTGATAGAATATATGTACCTGCAAGTGTCTAGAGTGATGCCACATGTCTCTAATCTATCAGAATATGTTAGAGAATGATAGTAACTAGATATTCCCTGATGGCGAGTCTTGTAGACTAGCTTCAAGTAAAATAGGTGCTTCCATGGTTAATTGGGTTGATTATCATCTGAATTGGGTTTCTAACTTGATTTGGTTTCTTTGACTGAGTTACTAGGTTCATTATAGGTTGACCAGGTTACCACGTGGATGGATGCGATAAATCTATTGCTGGAATTTTAAATGTCATCTCTAATTTGATGGGCATAATCATTTCATGTGGGCCTGGCTAATTAAACGAGCCAATGTTGACCTTGACCTTTATTTTCAGTGCCTTAAGTAAAGTTTCAGAGCTATCTGCTATGGTTTCTGGAAGGTCATTGGAGCTGGAAGGATTTCACGAAGAGTTGGGTGATATCTTTGACATGCTGGAACAAGAGATGTTTAGCAAATCTCCTTGCACTTCTTTTACAAGGAAGAGAGCTAGAGTAGATAAAGAGGTTGTTGATACTGACGTTACACTTAAGGCAGAGGACTTGCTAATTGCTGCTATTATTGAAGAAGTGTCATTTTTAGACTTCTGGTGTGTGGATGGATTTAAGGGTGGTTGTCGAGATTATGGAAACCTCTCATGCGCAGGCAAGTCACAAGGTGCTCCTTCAAATACTAGGTGAGAAGTTGGGGGTTTTTGCTTAGGGAACAATTGATGGCAACAATGTTTATTACATGTTGGGAACAAAGTTGGAAGAGTTGGGTAAACTATCAAAAATTCCAATTGTTGAAGAAGAAGGTGCAGATGAAGGCACAATGAAACAGGCCATGAACTCCAAGTTAATATTGGAGGTTGTTGGGAGCATGCTTTTTGAAAAAGTTCTGGATGTGGGTGCTTCAACAATTGCTGGCATGGAGCCATGTTGATAAGGTCCTCCTATAGTAGATGTGTCGACATCAATTGTTGTCAACCAAACTGAGAGTGTTGGTGCTAGAATGACAGACAATGATTTTCAACCTCATGACAATACTTGCGACAATGTGGTTGTTGATGATCCAAAAGGATCTTCACATGTCGACGTTGTCCCGCATTGCAAACAGAAGTTTTGAGTAGGTCAAGTTTAAAGTGGAAATCTGATGCAAGTGCATATGTGACTTCTCTTTCACACGTGACTGTCAGCAACATTGGAGGAGTTAGATTTTGGGCTCTTTCTATGTTGTTTTTGAGATTTTATCATAGTTATGCGGTGTGTCTTCTTTGGTGATTGTATGCAATGTAAAATGAATTTCAAGTTTTATTTGAAGGTAAAGTTGTTAAAATCAAGTGGTGGGAAATTTTATGAAATTTCATTTTATTTAAAGTTGTTTTAGACCTAAAATTTATGTAGAAAGGAGTCGGGAATAAAGTTTCTGAGCTTAATTTAATGGTAGCGAAAATTGGGGGCTAAAATAAAATTTTCACACAGCTTTACGATTTGGCATTGCACAGAATGGCGGGTGATTTTAGGGAAAGGCTAAGGGCAGTTTGGTCATTTCCTTCCTTTTGTTTGGCGTTGGATGAAGAGAAGGAAAATGAAAGATTGAAGTCATTTAACAAGCCAAATATATGCTGTCTTAGTTGTCCCGTCATAGTCCCTTTTCATATTAGCGGGTATCATATAAATTGTTGGATGGAAAGTAATCAAGGGTTTGTGAAGCGTCGTTTGTCAGCCATTTAATGCAGGCGTCCTTTTTCCCCTCAAATTAGCAAATGATACTAGCTATCCACCCTCAAATCAATTGATCTAATGGCTAAAATTATGAAGAGTTTAAATTAGAGCTATCCTTTAGTTTTCAAGGCCCAAATTGGACAAATTTTAGAGATTTTGGATAGTTTCTTGTGGAGAAATTCACCTTTCATGATGTGGAGACTTTGTTAGCCTTTGGAGTGGATCCAATCTACTATACGATGAGGAAGAAGGGATCTGATTCTTTTTCCTTCGGGTTTGAAGGATGATCACAAGCGTATAGTTTAAGTTCATTATCTATTTAATTTGTATTTTTTCTTCTTCATTCATTTTTCCTGTGTATTTTTGTCCCTTAATTTAACCCATTCTCATAATTATTCATTTATTTTATCTATTTTTTTGACGAGCTTTTGTCATATTTAGACTTTTCTTTATTATGCTATCCCATGATTTATATATGCTATTTTTTGGAATGAAATTATTTGTGATGAAATATTTTTTATCATAGTTTAAATTCATTATATGTCGTGGTTGATTAGATTTAGTGCAATGTTGTTCTAAGGGTAAATTGCACTTAGGTCTTTGAGTTTATGACAAATATCGCACTGGTTCATGTTTTTAAATTTTTAGCATCTGTCCCTCACTTTTAAATTATTAAATGGGTTTTTTTAATATTTTATTATTAAATTTTTGAAAATTTCAATTCTGTCCCTATCTCTTTCATCCCTCCTCTCTTTCTTATCCCCTTTCTCTCTCTTTGACATGCATAAGGCTACTGGCGGCGGAGGGGGGCATGGGCCGCCTGCTGGTGGAGGGAGTTGCCTTCCCCTTTCCTGTCCCTGATCTTTGTCTCTCTCTCTCTCTCTCTTTTTCTATTTCTTTCTCCCGTCGATAGAGCAATCGCCTGTTGACAAACGGGTGGAGGGCCACCTACTGGTGGAAGGGCTTGCCTCCTTTTATCTCTTTTTCTATACCTTTTTGCGCTGCAAAGATCTAGAAACAGGGATAAGAGGGGGCAAGCGGCCCCCTTCGCCATCTTCTATCATTTGGTAGTCACTGAGAGAAATAAAAAAAAAGAGAGTGAGAGAGAGAGAGAGTGATTAGAGAAAGGGGGAGAGGGGACGGGGCAGGCGGCCCCCTTTGCTGGCATCCTCTATCCCACTCCACCAGAGGCGACCTCTTCGCGGGCAGCCCCTGTCCAACTCCGTCGATGGTGGCCCTATGTATGCCCAAGAGAGTGATGGGATGAGAGAGAAAGAGGTAGAATTAGAATTTAAAATTTTTTTAATAATGAAATAATTAAGAAAAGACCAATTTGATGATTATATTAAAAGTGACTCAGATGTTAAAATTTTAAAATGTGGACCTGCATGATATTATGCTCTAAACTAAGGGACTTTGATGTAATTTGCCTTTGTTCTAATTCTTAAATTGTTATTGAAAATTTCTACTTTCATAAACTAATATCTTATTTATGTGCTACAGTATGATATATGTTGTCGCATGTGTAACAAATATTCGTTGTTGATATATAAATGTTGAACTATCATTTCAAAGCCTAGATCTTAGAATATTATGTGAACATTCTTATTGTAGTCATCATACATCATGCATATTGGGTTATTCATTTTCTGGCCTGCATCAAAATCTTTGATGAGTCATGGGATTGGCTAAGAGAAACTAGATTGTTTTGTGATCAGTAAATAATGCAACCATTTTTATAATACACCAAGGATGGTCGGGCTGTCATTCATGAAATGATGTGAAAGACGGGTTGCTTATTTGAGCTTATCCAAGGAAATCTTTAGACTTTAACTGATGGAATGGAGGCAGATCTCAAGAATGCCTGAAAGAATGTCAGAAAGTTAGAGAAGAAGTTTTACTTCGAAAATACTAGATGATCAAGGAGTTTGAGGCTTAGTGAAAGAGAAACAAATAGAAATGCAGCGTAGAATCTATAGCTATAAAGAGTAGATTGTTGCATTGTCAAATTGAATTCAGACTTAGTGGGGCAAGTAAGAATCTTGAAGAAAAAGTAGCAAGGAGAATTGTTGGAATTGGTTCAATGTTATCATCAGGCACAAAAGAAATTGTAGGATGCCTTGCTTCAAGAGGGTGATTGCAAAATAAGGTTAATAGCCTGAAATCCTTTACTGAGATTGGCAAAATTTTTGTCCAACAATGTCCAAGTGACATCAGAGAGGTCATGGACAAGGCGTTGGGAGTGTTGCAGCATCCTGAATATAGAAGAATCAATAAGAATTTGTCGATCTCCTGACTTCTTGATGTAGGCAAACAATTGGAATGCCTATGTTTTAAACAACATAGCAACGGTGCACGATGCAAAATAGTAGAATCAAGAGAGAATTTTGACAATTAAGAAATCATCCTTGCAATATTCCTTGAAAACCGTTGGAATTGGAAGAGTATTAAGCATTCCAAGAGAGTGCAGCATAAGAAGTGGAATTATAAAATAAGCAGTGGATTATAAAATATTTTCAGCATGCATGCAGTGAATCCAGCAGCTTAAGAGAACAAATGGATTTGTTTAAATTTCTGAAATTAAAGGTGTGAACATGGAAATAAAAAGGATTAGTGGTCTCAAGCCATTTGACGACTTCCCGTGATCGGCTTCAAACCCGTAGATCGATGCTTGGAATCACTCCTTGATGTTGCTTTCGTTTCGAACTTCCCATCCAAGCTAGGGTTTCGACTGGAAATTGCTTCTAGCCATTGATGCTTTCGCATCGTTTATCTACTTTGTTTCATCTTCATCTATGGTTCATTCAGCACCACTGAAAAAATGTTTCAAAACTAGCTTGAATGGTCCTCTCAAAACCCTTGTTGCTGTGATTTGAGCTGGAATGATAGGAATCTGTCGGCGGTTAATGCTACTTGAAGTGGGCTCATGTCTTTTGTTGAACTGCCTCCAATTGAACGACTGCTTTGTGCTATTAAAAGGATCTCTTATCACATGTTCAAACAATGCCAAGCATGAGGATTGGACCTCTAATTCAATTAGCTTGCTGTAAATGGCATGAATTGAGAAAGGAGTTAATTTCCTTGCTCTCTTCATAACTTGTTGTCAGGTTATATCTCCATATTTTTTATATTTCAATGGATGAAGGCTTCTCCATTCTTATAAAATTATAGGATTGCAGGCTAATTTTGTAAGTATGGTTTGGTTGGTAATCCTTCTTAACTTGGCTTGACTAGTTTAGTCGAGTCCGATGAAATATCCACCTTATTATTTAGGTGGCAGGCTCAATATGTAACATCGAATTGGTGGTAACCTCGATGCTTCTATATTAATTTCCTCTTGTTAAAAGAACTTGATCTCGAGTTCCTAAAGTTGGAAAGGGGAGCTCTCCTATGTTGTACATGTAGGCAATTAGAAATATGTGATTCTCATCAACTACATCATGTAGAAGCATTTGCAAGAGTACACTTGGACGCACCAACTCCAGGTATAACAGTGGATTCCATGTAGAAGTATAATGGCATCGGAGTGCCCCAAAGTGCCAATACCAATTTTGTTAAGTTAAATTAGATTCTATATACACAACAAATATGACGAGTGTGAATTAATTTCAACAAATTCATATGAGAAGTTGAGCATATGAAATGGTGGTAGACGTGGGTGGAGTAAAGCTGAATTCGGAGTCACAAACTCTAACTCAGAAGTGGTGATCAAGTATCGGTGGCAACTTCAATGGATTTTGTTGAAGTGGGTTTAAGGATGATGATGGTGGATGTGGTGACGCTAGTGGTGGATAAGAGTGAAGACATGAGTGGAGGAAAGGGCAGAGATACTAATGGTGGTGGTTCCAAAGGAAGTGGTGATGATAACTCCAAAAGAGGTGATGGTGGTGGTAGTTTCAAGAGCAAGAATTCTATAGAAATTTCTTGTTGTGGACTTGGTAAAGACTTTGTAGACAACAATGGCTTGGGTCATGCTTAGGTGTGTTGATGGGCTCTTTGGTTTTAGGTGTGGATGGTAGAATTCCAACCTTGACCTTCTCAAAACTAAATAACCAAGAACTCCTTTGGAATCCTAATACCTATTTTCTCCTCAACTCATGGAATTTGAGAATGACATGAGCACATGAGAATTGGACAATATCACACCTAATATATGACGTGTAATGTCCAAAAGTGATAGGAACCTCACAATACCTATCTATTGCTACCCTTTGCTCACTTGGTGTAATGAAGGAATATATTGTAGGGTAGTATTGTAAAAATTGGATTGGATCGCCTGGTTCGACCATGAATCGTCACGTTGCCTGGTTTGCTTCGATGCCAAAACGGGATTGCATATCAAACTTGATCAAATCATAAAAATTTAATCTAATTATGTGATATTTACTCCTTAATGATATCAATGAATTAATAAGATGAATATGTTTGTTATTTTGTATTTTTGTCAGTATTTTTTTATGAATATTTGTCTTTTGACCTTTTAAAATAGCAGCAATTACCGACTCAATCGATTCGATGATTGGTCTGACTAGTCCGATTATGAACTGGACAGTGATCCGGTTTTTAATCTGGTATGGTTTTTACAACATTAGGGTGGCTACATGGGGAAAGCTTTAAATAATCAATTGTTTTGATGGAAATGAAATTGGATGGACGTCAAGCATAAATTAACAATTTACTAGGTAGATTTACCATTACACTATAGTAAGAATGGAAGATGCCATGCTCACCTACTAACTTTTTACAAACAAGAAAATATGATGTCCATGAATACCACATGCTCTTGTGTAAACGAAGGATTGATATATCTAAAATACCTTCCTATGATAGTATGCTATGCATAAAAAACCAACCAATTTAAGTAACAAGAGGTAAATGCAAAAGGTAGAGCATTTCACCGATATCCAAGTAGAAATGAACACCAAATCACACCTTGCCCAAAACTGAAATTCTCCTCTTTATATAGTGATGGTGGAGCTAGCCAATGTTGATGGGGAAGATCACTTAATCTTGGATGTGTTAAGGGGAAGATGGTGAAGATAATCTACAAGGTGGGGAATGAAATAAGGAATAGTGTATGAAGTGGAAGGGACAGGTTTCGAAATATTTTTGGTGCCTTAAGTTGATGGGAAACTGTTTAAGACATTTTATTAAACACTTGGCGTGGATTAAGAAAGTCATAGGAATACATTAAACATGAGCTCCAAAGCAAGGATCGACTATGGCTAGAAAGCTATAGATTCACCATGTTTTAATACCAATTTGATGTAGGCACAAAGTACAAATGCCTACGTTTTAAACAACATAGCCATGCCACACGATACAAAGCACTGGGATCAATAGAGAATTTCAGCAATTAAGAAGTCATCCCAGCAATATTCCTCGAAAACAGTAGTAATTGGAAGAAAATTAAGCATTTAAGAGAGTGCAGCATATGCAGTGGAATTATAAAATGTTCTCAGAATTACTGAAGTGATTCCAGTGACATGCAGCTGGAGAACAACATGGATACATTGAAATTTTTGAAATTAAGGGTACAGGCTCAACAGAGGGTAGATATCAAACAAAAGTGCATTCCAAACCAATCTTACCAATATGTTTCATAGCAAGAGAATAAGCTCAATGGAAGAGATGATGTGACCAATATTATGAAAATATAAATAGTGGAAATAAAAAGGATTAGTGGACTCAAGTGGAAGGGAGAAGAAAGAGTAGGAGAAAACAAGAACCAGAAACATATAAGATGATTTGAGGAGGCCCTCCTACGTCTATAGGTTCAGTTGAACCGAAAGGAAATCTACTAGCGGTATAAAGAGGTTTGCCAAGGGCAGTTGCAAAGTCTTGATTTCTCACTACAATGAATGGAAAGAAAAGAAAAGGAAGAACGAGAAAGCTGCGTTATGTCAGAGGGTTGAGAGTAGAGTAGTCTCGTTGAGCTTGTTCTTCTTCTTTTCTGTAGGAGAGGAAAGATCCCTATTCATAGGCGAAGGGGAGATCTTGGGAATCAAGGAGATCATGGAGAGGCCATTTATGATTGACTTTCTGGTAGAATATGTGCTTGCAAGCCTCTCAGACGATATTTATCTTCTTATCTATCAGAATTTATTAGAGGCGTATAGCGACTGATATTCCTCGAGTGGAGTGAGAAGACTATGATAACTAGTGGATGAGCCATTTGTAAATACCTGAGATTAATTGTGGATCAATGGTGGATCACAGAAACCACTCATGGAACATGATAACTGATAAGAAGCTCTCATGGTTAATTAGATTGCTGTCAATATGAGAATATTTCTCTATGTATCATGAGCTACTTAGTTGAGTTGGAGTGAATTGTAGTGGATCCTATGGACTGGCTTCTAGTAAAATGGTTGCTTCCATGGATAATTGGGTTGATTACCATCTGAACCAGGTTTCTTGCTTGCCTTGATTGCTTTGATCGAGTATTGGGTTCATCCTAGGTTGACTAGAGACCCTTATGGATGGCTAAGATAAATTTGTCGCTTGGCATGTAAATGTGAATATGTATCATGACCATGTCCTTCCATATGTAGGTGCTGTTTGTTGTATGAATTATGATGTATGACTTTTTTGAGAATGATGCAATCTTTTCAAACTAGTTAGAATGTGATGTATATATTTTTCATAATGTATTCCTTCAACCATGCTGTTACAATTTTTATTTCCGTTTCATTTCTACATTTATTTGTATATATAGATATATGTTTCATTAAGTTCTAATTCCTTGGATGACTCTAGACACTTGTCTCTGTCTCTTTCTCTGTTCCTATCTCCTTCCTTCCATAGATCCAGGGCAGACAGCACCATCATACCTTACAATGTCAAGCTAGAAAGATAGGCAGAAATAATTTTCATATTAGTGAGGAGGTATGTTTTTTTACATTTAAGTATATTGTTTGATATTGGATGCATAATAATTGTTAATTGATGTCTTCATTCTGCTTTTTAGTTTTTATAAAGTCGTCATTTTAGAATCTTATTATTTTCCCCCCTTCTTCCAGGCTGTGCATCGGGACAAGTACTTTTCTTCTCCATCAGTGAGATACTACGAACCTTTTCTTTATCTTTTGTAATAAAAATGCACAGATTTGTATGTTTGATTCTATGCAGGCTCTATTATTGACAGCTGTGTATTTTTGATAGACCTAATATGTATTGTCTAGATAAAAAATGCTTTCCTTGTGTGAAGCTGTTAACTCATATTGGTTCTTATTTTACATTTTCCATCTTCATTGTCATTAAACTCCTGTTACAATTGCTTTCTAGAAAACTTTCTTGCAATAGTCGTAGATCTCTTCTTGATTTATGGTTAAAAAGATTTCACATTCCAGTATTCCCTTTTTGTTGTATCATGAATTTTTTGGTTGGAGGAAAGAAAAGACTCCAAAGAAGATGCCCCACCACAAGAGTAATAGTGGCTTGGAACTCTGGCAAAACAACATCTGGCTTGTGGTGGTGATAAGTGATCTAACTATGAAGTTAGATTTTACGCATTAATAACTTCTTTTTTAGATTAAAAAATGTTTTCTTTTTTTAACAAAAACCTGCTATAACATTTCTTAATTATCGCACCTTATTCCATCTTTTTTTTGTACCTTCAGAAGCCAAGCATTACCACTAATGCAGGGATTATTCATATAGGCATGTATGGGTTATGAAGTGTCTACACCTTGCAAACTTAATCTAGCATGGTGATTGTGACTAATTTTGATCTCCATGCAAAAACAGTGAGGAATCATCCCTAGAAATTGATAGAAATATCTACTACTTTTCCCATATCATGTATTTTCAGCAAGCACAAAGAGGTTGGTTTGAAATGAACATAAGAACAAGAAATATGTGTAAGAATACAGAACATTTAGCAACGTGCATAGAAATTAAAACAACTTATTCATACAAACTAAACAAGATAACAATCCAGCACAACTGCTATGGTATATTAGTGGGGAAGCTCAACTATATAAGGTTCGGATAGCAGGTTCAGGTCAATATAAAATATCACCGTACACACTTCAACAAGTGAAAAGAATAATGAAGGAAGCTATATGAGGAAATATAGATATGGCTGTGAATAAGATTGAAAAACAGAAGTAAAAGATGAATCAGGACTCAAACCCAATTGATCGATCTCCTGGATTGAGTATCAATCCCATAGGAACACTGAATTAGATCCTCTTCTCCTCAATGTGCTTCTAGAATTGAATCCCCATTCCCCTGCAATCTTGGAAACGAATGCTCTCTATGCCCTGAACAAATCTTCAGTCCTCCATATTTCCTCATTTCTAGCTTCCATGCTCCTTTTACAACCTGCATCATGTTTGATCACTAAAATAGAATGTCGTTGATTTCATGTTGCCATTGATCCAACAGTCCAAAATAGTTTGTTGTTTGGCCCAATTAAAAATCTGTTTGTCCGTCAGATGATTTTAGCCTTGGGTGGTTTCATGTGTCGGTTGCTTGAAATTGCCCAAGAAGGTTGTTGCGTGTGCATGCAATAACATTTGGTGGATCGCTCGTTGAGCAATTTGGTATCCGTCAGATGATTTTAGCCTTGGGTGATTTCATGTGTCGGTTGTTGCCCAAGGAGGTTGTTGCGTGTGCATGATGCAGTAACATTTGGTGGATCGCTCGTTGAGCAATTTGGTAAAATTGCTCGACCCTAAAATCAACTTAGTGTCGTGCATTGGCCATCCTATGGGCCTCAATTGATCTGACCTATCGGGCTACTTTGAAATTGTCCAAGGGTCATAATCAAGAAATCAACTAAAGGACAAGCAACATCCTATCTGTTTGAAATTGTAACCTAGAAATACATGCCACACAATACAAAGAAACGCCTCACATACAAAATACTTTTAAATTGTTGGCAAATGAAGGGATTCTGGCCAACTATTTAGAAGTCCATGGACATTGCATGAGCTCTTATAAAGGAGAAAAAAGAAAGCGAAAACATGAACAACTAGAAAAACACGGAAGGATATGTGTGGTTTGGAGAGGTTCGCTTTCAGCCATGGGCCAAGCTAAGCCAAAGAAAAAACCCGTTACCGTTAACAAGGAGTTGTTGGAGGCAATTATTGAGTTTTGATTTCTCAGTACAAGAGAGAAGACAATTATTGAGCTTCTTGCTGGAGAGTTGGTTTTTAAATAATCTTACTGCCTGTAGAAGATGTATTGGCTTTAGTTAGCACACCATATTAGCTTTTTATTAGCAAATAGGACATGCTGCATAATCTTTAAAAAAAAAATCTTCAAAAAAAATAGACATGCTGCACGGAGTACTCGAGACCTATTATTAGCACTAGCGAGAAGCGACATAGAAATGACACAGGAAATGTCTAATGTCATTTCTGCTTTGTATATGTATTTTTTTACTTTGTATTATATGAAGCAAAACTTTATTATACGAAGTAACAAAATACCTATATGAAGTAAAACAATGAATATAAAATCATTAATTTAATATTTTGTGATTAATATTTTATGTGAAGCAGCAATATGCAAACACAATGCAACAAAATGCCTATACAAAACAAAACAAAAGTGTATACAAAGCAAAAAAGTCCACATCAAGTAGCAAAGTTTTTATACAAAACAACATATTGCCTTTACAAAACCAAAAAAATACCTAAACAGAGCTAAAAAATGTCTATAAAGGAAAATAGGAGTTAATGATGTTTCTACCTCGTTTATCGTTCGCCACTAGTAGTGAGTCCAATGAGTGCATACGTTGCACACGTATTTGCTACATAAAAACTAACGTGATGAGCTGATCACACGCAATAGTTTCTCTTGTAGAAGAGAGATCTCCTAATTTATAAGAGGACAGGAGATCATGAGATCATTGAGACACTAGAGAGGTTGTTCGTGACTGATATTCTTGTAGAATCTGCGAGCCTCTAGGGTATGCCGGGTGTCCCACAATTTGTTAAAGTCTGTTTGAGGCTGATAATAATCTATTCCTTGATTGGAGAAAGAAGATGTAATTGGTGGATAAACTGCTTGTCGATATCTCTTTAGATTGATGGTAGGTCTCAAGTGCCATCCATAGAAGACAATAAGAGACTCTTATGGTTGATCAAATGACTGATGATTTAAGGATATCTTGTCATGTTTCAGGTGATGCTTAGTTGAAGCGGAGAGAATAGTGGTAGATCTTGTCAACTAAACTGGTGAAAAGTGAGCATTCAGGGTAGATTCGATTGATCATCATTTGAACCATATTCTTGAATTTGCTTGGCTGCTTTGACTAATTTGTTGGGCTCATTGTAAGTTGATTTGGGATGTTGTGTGGATGGTTGACATAAATCCATCATTTGATGCATAAACATATACACATACATGCACATGATAATATCTCTGTACGTTCTTTCGAAATGAAATAACAAAATGCAAAAACTGGGCTTCAAATGGAGCCCAAGCTAGTGATGTTGTCATCGTCCTAGAAGGTAACTATGATGCTCTGCATTAACTATAATAACTGAATCCATAGTTCCTCCTTTTCTAGCTGGGAAAATTTGGTTTGTGCCTCCTGTTTCCATCTAGTCAACATGGATATTGTAATTTGAAACTTTTAAATGTCTAGCATGCCATATGAGACTTATAGTGCGATTTTTATTTAGTTTGCTATGCTTTCTATCAATTGATTCTCTTGTTTTGTCCAGAGATTAGTTAGCAGAAGGCTTCTTTGTTCAGTAGCTCAGCCCCTTCTTGCTCAGAGTGAAGAGTTAAAGATGAGTACCCCTAAAGAAATATATTTGAAGGACTATAAGGCGCTCGACTATTATTTTGACACGGTATGGCAAATTGTCACTTAATTTTGTGACCTTTTTGATTTATATTGAATGCTCGAAACTTTTGCTGCCATAGAGTAGTTTAAATGCTCTTAATCTCAAGATTGTTGTTATAATCATCATCATTGTTCTTCACCCTTTGGTAGCTAAGCTTCTTTGATTCTTTTTTAGCCATCTTATTAGTTCCCACTTGCTCTAAATTTTCACATTGAGGGTTTTTTGTTTACTTTTAAACAAATGGCAATATGATATTTGATTGCCTTTTTTACTATAGAGGTTATGAGTTTATGATTATAGATAGAGTTCTCACATTTATCCATCGGAGAATGCTACTTTTTCTTTTAATAGAATTTAAACTACTGTATGTATAGGTTTGTGCATTATCGGTTGGTACTTATTATGTCAAATACTTCAAACACCGTGAGACCATTATTTATATTAATGGTAGAGGATAATGTTAATTACATAATCAACGCAGGATGATCAAAATAAATGAGTATGATCTATGCTATAAGAAGATGTTTATCAAGTTGAAAAAATTTATAAAAATGCTATCCAGCAATTTATATTTTATCAGAGCGAATGGTAAGAGATTAAGTTGCATAATGATCATAAGATAAGTACAATAGAGATAATGAGCTGAATGAATAGTCAAACTAGAGCCAATCGTATTAAAATTATTGGATCAAGGAGAGGTATAACACCTACATAGAGTAAAATGGGGGAGAGAATTTTGAGATGGTTTTTGTCATGTCCATAATTGACCTCTAAAGGCTCTTGCATATTTTCATTGGACATGAATTGACTCACTTGCGCTTATAATGAACATTGCTCTAAATAGAACTCAATATGAAAAATTCATGAAGATGACCGCAATTAAGAAATGTCAAGTTTTAAGGAATGTTCTTTAAAGATTTTTATGTAGATTTTTCCTAGTGCAGACATTCCCTATTTATATAATTCACTACAAGAAATTTACACTTTAACAAAGATATAATACCTTTATTAAGCCAATTTTAACAAGGGCATAGTTTTCCCGTCAAGCCCTTCATTAATTAGCTTAAATTGTGCGTTAACAAGAAAAGTTCGCTCCCCTTTAAGAAATATTTAACTAGAAAATTATACTCTTGTTAAATGTCGACTCCCCTTAGTAAGGTATATTAATTAATTTTTTCCTCGTATTTGCCCATGATGATTATCTACTTAATAAGGAACATACCCCTTTGTTAAAACAAAGAAAGCACAATGATGATTATTTTACCTTGTTAATGTATAGCATTTTGATAAAAGTTTTTCCCTTTTTACTAGATAGAAATCGAGCAAAAGATATTTTCCTTTGTTATCAGACAAATATAATAAAAATTGTTATACTAAATAAATTATATATAATATCTTACTCTATTGAGAATTTACAAAATATCTATCAAAAATAATAAAAGATATCAGTAGTGGTCAACAAATATATAAATAATTTATCTTTAAATTCAAAATCTAAAAATAATATGATACTGAACTAGTCCCAAATCTATTTAAAAAATATCTAATCCATAAGCACTATTCCAATAACTTCTTTTTTTAAAAAAATGGCATAGCTTTAGCATTATATTACTCAAAGTACAAAAGTATAAAAGTTTTTAGGCAACCTCTTTGAGGATGTTGCAAAAAACAATATTTTAGCAGATAGAACTCAAACAAAAGATATTTTTCTTTGTTATCACACAAATATAATAAAAATTGGTATACTAATTAAATTATATATAATATCTTATTCCATTGAGAATTTATAAAGTTTTTATCAAAAATCATAAAATATACCAAAATGGTTAACAAATATGTAAGCGGTTTATCTGTAACTTCAAAATCTAAAAATGATACAATGTTGAAATAGTCTTAGATCTATTTAAAAAATATCTAATTTATAAACAATATAACTGTAACTTCTTTTTTAAAAAAGTGGTATAGTTTTAGCATTACATTGCTCAAAGTACAAAAGTATAAAAGTCATATATCTCCTTTGTGGGTGTTGAAAAAAACTGCGAAAGTTTATCAAAAAATGTGAAGTGGCATACTGTTTTCTTAACAAATCTCATTTAATGTAGCATAATGTGTTTAAAAAAATTCGTTGCATTATTCGTTGCATGAATCCTTCGATGGTTTGGACATCTAAATCGCAGGCCAATTGAAGCTCCAGTTAGAAAAATTGAGTTACTGGATTTTGCCCATGTACAAAGAGGAAGAGGGAGACCAAAGAAGACATGGCAAGAAACTATAAGGAGTGACCTTAGTTACTTAAACTTAGATAAGAATTTGGTAACTGATAGAGCGCAATGGAAACAAAGGATTCATGTAGCCGACCCCACCTAGTGGGATTAAGGCTTGGTTGTTGTTGTTGTTATTATCGTTATGTTGTACATTTGTAATGTTATAAAACTATGAAAGTAAAATATTCACTATAATATCAATTACAAGATCCGATTGTAGGTTAGCTATCACTACTTGTGGCAGTGGTTGTTGTGGTTGTGCTATTTGCCTCTTGTTTGGTGTTGTGAGGCCTTCCAATAGATCACATGAGTCCCATTTACTCTTAGTTGTTACCACACATGACTTTACATGCCTTGATCTCTAGGTTCCCTGTTGCTATTTGCTGCTCCATGTTGTTGCTCTCTTGGTTGACTCTTTGTTTCAGTTATTTCAAGCTATAGTTGAGAGTAGTGTTTGCTTTGCAATCGGGTTGTTGGTACCTGAGTAAGTTGCTGCTGATCGTATTGGTCCATGATGCTTTTCTCTTGCTGCTATATTTTTGATGTAGGTACGACGTATGAGATAGTCGTACAATGTACGTAAGATGTTTGTCTTGTGTATGTATGCAATTTGATCTTCTTGTAGAATTCATAGAAAACTAACTCAAGTTCGATAAAATAAAGTAATTGATTCTACAGTTAATTTGATGAGCGGTGATAAAATTATGGTAGATTACATACGCAAGAATACTATATTCACAAAAATAGAATTCAATAAGAGATTGATGAATGTAGAAAAATGTGCACGATATGGTCTATCGAGTAAATGTAGTTAATTTAATAAAGAAACGGGAGCATGATATTCTAAACAACATAAAAGAGTACAATTTGAATATTTAATAAGTGAAATAAGGATATATTATTTATTTGTACAATTACAATTAAATAAAAATCAGAAATATAAAATAGGAATAACAAACTTAGCACAAGAAACACAATAATAATAGATAATTGGTTACAAATAGAATGAGATAAAGTGTAGAAAATGGTACAGAGATATAGGGCGGTGACGAGTCGGCGGTCGTTCCTTCGATTGTTTCCCAATATCGGGAGGCCTCAAGTCCTTGTTTGGCGTTGGGGTGCTGTTAGAAATGTTCTCCACAGCGGTAGGAGTTCAACACTCAAAAATATATTTAAATCGGACTTCTGGATTTCTTAAAATGGCATCCAAAAATTTTATTTATAGAGGGGGGAGAGGGAGGCCGGGCTAGTCAACCGGCGAAAAACCTGCAGAAAATAGGGTGGGCTGGCAAAATGGGCAGTCGAGCCCGGGCCTTGCGGCGCCTGTGCAGGCTGCGCGACAGCGGGTAGGTGCCGGTCAACTGTCCTGCGCCACCCTTTCTCTTTTTTTTTTTCCTTTTTTTCATTCATTTTTTTAATCTTTTTTTACTTTTTTTCTTCTTTTTAATCTTTTTTTTTCTCTCTTTTTTTGACATACAGAATAAAAATTTTACATAATACATGAAAATACATAATTAGCATTCCATGCAAGGATCATGATTAATACTTATGTTTTTGTTAGCACAGACAATATCGAGGATTCCTTGCATTTGCACTCCCTGCCTTTGAAGAACTCGACAGAGTCGAGTGTTGGTGCTGGTAAGTCTGCCAAAAGTCAGGGTAGAGCTGCTGTAAGTCGTGGAGTGTAATCCATGAGTCATAAACTGGTGATAGATCTCGCCACTTAACCAAACTCCTGCGAAGTTTGCCATTAGAACCTGTAATATCTTGCTCGTTTAAAATGTCCTCGGGGACAATGGATCTAGTAATGCGGCGCGGTAGTGGCGAACGTAGTAGCAACTTGATCCCCCAGTTTGGCACACCTACGAGTCCTACTACAGTGAAAGAGATGAATCTAATGGTGGCTCTGTGTACAATGTTAAATCAACTACATTAAATACAAGGCTAATGCCAGTATCTAATGGAAGATCCACCTAGTATGTAAATTTTCATTCACTCTACGAGTTACTCTGAAAGGACCCTATTTTCGTGGTGTTAGTTTCTTGTTGGTTCCCGGTGGAAGCCGATCAGGATGTATTCTTACCATAATTTTATCATCTTTATATTGCACAAATTGCGTGCATTGTTCAACTCAAATGTTGACCTTATCGTAAGTCAAAACTAACTTTTTATGAACTTCTATATAGAGATCATTAATATGCTGTGTAAAATGAGATGCTTTCTCTTTGCTCCTGTAGTTAGGTGGTAGGTCAGTTAAAAACATAAGCAGTTTGGGGCCATAACCTGTGACAATTTGGAATAGACTTTTACTGTGCGCTACTACGAGTATCCCTTCATCAAAAGACTGTTTATTTCACTAAGGAGGTGGCTTACCAGGAAATTTTTCACGATTGAAATCCCAAAAGTTTATTAAAATATTTTTTACCTTAACTATCACTCTAATAAGATTTTCATACTCATTTTTTGGATTAATAAAATCGATAGGCTTCACTTCAACAACCATCAATGGCTGTGAAAAGCTCAAAATTAAGTCAAAAGTCTGATACATGCAGTTGTCCTTTATATTACCACTAGATAACAAGTGTGTATAGCAAGCGAAGAGACAAACTTGTCAGAAGTGGAGAGCAACATTACCTTTTGATAGTCGGATACATGCGCTTTGGTGATTATGAATTCCATAGGTTCTCCATTAATAACCATCAGTGGCTGACCGGGTTTGAACACCATGTTTTTATATTCTCTGTATGATGATAACAATAGGAGGAGATTCAATTTCTCTCTCTCTCGAAAAATAAGATCAAGGGATTTTCCACATCGAATCACTCATGGCAACTGAAAATTTCATATAATTCTCCTATTTCTTAACTCGAAGACATATATGCACAACTCGCCACAAAGTGTCACCGTCAGAATAGATAACCTTGGCTTGCCAATGATTGTGTAAGTGCCATCCATGGGGCAAGAGACATTAAGGTTGGTAGGAAGCTGTCTTAGAGCTCCAAAAAGTTGGGAAACCAACATAGATGGCGTGTCTACTAAGATGTAGATATGAGATTCAAGATGCAACTCAATAGTGAGTTTCGTCTCAATTAAGGACTATCGTCACTAATACCGGCGAGTAACTCCCAATTTTTTATTGTATCACCAAAGGGCTCACACTCAGGGTCCATGGGTGGGTCTGACTTAGCAAGTAAGTACTCTTTAGGGACTACTGGAAACTCTCTGATTTGTGGCCTACAAACATTCATGTTATACCAACGATCAAAATAGTAGGTATATCCCTCGGTGGATATATCATTAGTCTCCTACACCTCTAATATATAAGGTGCATCACTATTATGGTTCTCTTGTTAAAAGCATTGTGAGCTCATAGAGTATGGAGACTATTGCTTCTTACCTAGGTGGGTAGTATATAGCTCCTCGTATTGTATTACATCTAGCTGAGAAGAGTCCAACTCCACCGCAGCCTTATTAAATTGCTCATCATTGTGAGCAAGAGGTGATTCTAATTCAAATGAGTAGTCAATTGGTTCTAAAGAGGATAAATTAAAAATTCCTATAGAAGATTTAACCACCTCAGGCTCAGGAATGTCCAACTCTAGGATAAATTATCTTAGATTAAGTTTGACTCTTCTTCTATTGAATGTGAAAGAATAGATGTTATTGTTTTCATTGTGTATAACACCTAAATCCATTATCCAAGGTTTACTCAAATCCACATGTGCAATGCGCGAGTCGACGGTCAGTCCTTCGACCATTTTCCAAAATCGGGACACCTTGAGTCCTTTCTTGGCGACGGGGTGTTGCTAGAAATGTTCTCCACAACGGTAGGAGTTCAATGCTCGAAAAATCACTAAAATCAGACTTCTGGATCTCTTAAAATAGCTTCCGGAAGTTTCATTCATAGAGAGGGAGAAAGAGGTCGTTGGTAGTCAAACCCGCCGGTCAACCGGCGAAAAACCTGCAGAAAAATAGGGTGGGCCGGCAAAATGGGAGGCCAAGCCCAGGCCATGCAGTGCGGGTGGCACGCCGGGCCGCTCGATTGTCACTGGACTGCGCGCACGTGTGCGGGACGCGCGGTCGCAGGCTAGAGCACGGGCTTCGCGCCGCGGTTTCGTGCAGGTCGGTGTGGGTCAACTGGCCCAAGCCACCCCTTCTCTCTTTTTTTTTTTTTTTCCTTTTTTCATTCATTTTTTTCTTTTTCTTTTTTCTTTTTTTTTTAATTTCTCGCTTTTTTGACATACAAAATAAGAAAATTTTACATAATACATGAAAATATACAATTAGCATTACATGCAAGGATTCTGATTAATACTTGTGTTTTTGTTAACGCGGACAATATCGAGGATGCCCTGCATCAATTTTCTCCTCGGTATGCTTTGTTGTAGTCTGCCTACATCCCCTAAAATTGTTCTTTCAGCTAGTGTAGACTAAACTTGGGAGTTATTTGGTTTGCACTAGATTATGTGATGATGGTTGCTAGTTTGGATGTGCAAGCTACTCCACCTGAGTGCCTTGCCATTGATCTAATCTATGCTAGATGAGTTGAGGTATCTCCATTAAGCCCCCCTCCAATCAAATACCTAATGTGGTGGGGACACCACGATCGACCGTCGATTCATTCCTGGCAGAGTTTATCGTCGACGGCCGAGATCTAGCCATGCTGCTTCGATCTGGATTGATTGACTACCAGGACAGATTGGGAAAGAGGGATGCTGCGGATCGCTGACTCGATAGATTGGAAATCTCCTATTTATTCTGATTGATTGGTATCAGAGCATTAGGTCAGGTTAGGGCATATTTGCATCAGCATAAATTAGATCATATTTATTTTATTGCATGCGCACTCGTTCTGGTTCCGATTATTTCATTTCTGACTCTTAACCAACTAGTAGTATGAATCCTGAACTTCGAAGAGCATTAAATGAGATTATCACTAGATTAGATCGTATGGATGGAAGGCTAGACCGACTTGAGGGCCAAAAAAATCAAAACAGTAAAATCGAACAATCTAGGCAAAATTATGGACCTAAAAGAACAGAGCATAACCCTTTGGGTTTCAAGCCTTCTGCGACTCCTGCTTATGTTAGCCGCCCATCTCTTTCTAAAGAGGAAAGGGACAAGGCTGTAGTTGTTGAGTCATCGCGTGAAAATATCGAATGTCCACTACGATGTTTTCAGTGCCAAGGTTTTGGCCACATCGCGGCTGAGTGTGCCCCCGAAGTCTTGATGATAGAGCAGGTCCCCGAGGATACTCTCCTATCTACTGAAGATATCAAACCGACTTATATAGCTGACCCCGCATATGCGGAAGAATACGAAAAGTATGAGGATGAGATGCACGAGGAAGATAGTTATAGGATAGAAGTTGAAAATTAAGTTGAGAAAACAGTCATAGAACTGAGTCATAAAGAAGAGCAGATCATAGATTTGATAGAGGCCACTAAATCATTTTATTGTGTTGATAATACTATTGATCATATTGAGATGATTATAAGTCACGATCGTTCTGAGGTTAATAGGTTTGATTCAGTTAATCATACTTATGCATGTCCTCGATTTAGTAAAAACTCTACACCTATAGACCTATATAGACAAATGGCACATGAGACTGAATGGTTGGCTATGCGAACGTCTAACTGGTGTGCTGTACAGTTCGCCAGATATTTCTAGAGGACTTTATGGCACTTATTAGGAATCGCGTCTCTCGTGATTTTAACCTATTCTCCACATGCTTATAATCAAAATTAATCATCCAGTAGGCACTTGTAAGGTCGTAAATCGAGTCTGCATATATTTAATATCATAGCATGAGTCCATTTGAAATTGTGCATGGTTATAAGCTTAGGGTTCCTGTAGATTTCATTCCATTACTTATGCATGCTAGGATATCTGAGTCTGCTGAGTCATTTGCACAGCATATTAGGGAATTGCATAAAGAGATCAGTAAGAAAAATAAGTGCCAGTAATGACACTTATATTAGCAGATTGTCACAAAAAAAATGCAGGAATTTTCAGAAGGAGATTATGTGATGATTCGGGTTCGACCCGAGCGGTTCCCATCTGGAATTGTTAAGAAATTACAAGCTCGCGGAGCTGGTCCTTTTAGAATCTTAAAAAAAATTGGTTTGAATGCGTATGTTGTTGATTTACCGCCAGAGTATGGTATCAATTCAACCTTCAACATCTCAGACTTGGTGGCATACAAGGAGCCAACAGTAATACCTAGTGATCCGTTTGAGCCTTCATTACCCATTGAGAGTGAACCCTTACCTGAGTGTCCACCAGCCAAATCCACTTACAAACAGGAACAAATAGAGCAAATCCTTGATGAGCAGATAATTTCCACAAGAAATCGAGGATACCAGCGTTATTTGGTTCGTTGGAAGGGCACACCTCCGTCTGAGGATTCATGGGTTACCAGAGATGAGCTGCAGAGACTTGATCCAGAGTTGTTAGAGAGATATCACATTTATTCTCTGATATTTAGCATTATTTTGTGAATAATCTGCTTTGTAACATCGCTGATCTCTAAACTGCATTATCATTCATCTGTCCCGCATCATAATGTCCTCAATGTATCACTTGGAATGATTTTCAATCCTTTAAGTGCCACCCATTTTTTAGCAATGGGCACAACGCTTATAAGGATTCTTCTACCTCAGCCTTGGATAAAGTCGGCTAGATGGTTGCTAATGACTTATCCTACTCCAGCTATGCCACCACATTGTTTTGAATCATCAAAGTTATCTTTGATTTATCCAGGAGGTAGGGGAACTTAAGCATCAAAAGAGGGGATATAAGGCCCTGAAAAGACTATTGGTTCTAGTGGTTCTCGTCATAGTTCATTGCGTTAATTGTGAGGTTCAATACAATGGTAGCCATAGCTTTTGCTATAGGGATCGACCTGTCGTGTACTTTGGAGTTGTGGGCCTGCTAGCAGTGATAAAGGGTTGCTACGTTAAAGTGAAGTCGTATATCCTATTTATTATATCTGGCCGCCTTTGCTGTCATCTCCATCTTGACTTGCAAAGAATGGATTAGTGGAAATAAAACTTAATGTTGTTGAAGGATGTCTCACATTACACTATAACGTCTAAAGTCAAAGTCCAGGTGTGTGATGCTCTCCTTGACTCTACATCATTAGAGGCACAAAGTCGTGTTGGCCAACTCTCATTAATACAACCAAGCTCAGGTAAGTATAGCATTTTTGCACAACAATTACAAGAATGTTTGAATTCACGGCTGAATGGGGATCCTCCAACAACAAACACCGGCAAATGACCTACTCTCCAGAGTGAACTTAGAAGCATAAAGTTGAGTAATAACTCTGTAGCAGCCCAGACAATGTTGTCCCCTCCTATGTCGTAATCCCTTTTGATTAACATCACTCTCTCCTATAGCCTTGGCCTAAACCACCACCTATGTTGCTTTTGTCCTAGTTAAGCACACTACATACATCAGCAATTGTATTAGGGAGCTCAACGGTGTGCATATTGAGGTAAGTTGGCCATCTGCTTATCAGAGTAGTAGATAATCATGGTTCCTCCAAAAAGGAAATTGTTGCCCCCTTCTCCATTAGCTAAGTCATATGATTATCAATCACGTTACCCCTCAAATAAATCAGCATTCACACTCAATAATCTCCATGTCTCTCCTCAAACTGGAACTTGCATCTGCCATATTTAGCATGTAAGCATCCATCCAAATACAATCAGCACTGCTTATTAATTTGGCTGCATTCTTGGCCACCTAAAACTACATGGATGCCTACCCCAATTTGCTTTTGGGCTTGCACATCTCCCCCTAGGCCACATATTGCATAGCCTTAGACTCCGTGATACCACCCTACAGGAATGCCTAAATAAGCTTCTCAATTTTGTCTAGGATTATTGAGTGGAACATAGGTATGTGAGAAGGCATATACAGGTATAAAGGTGGTGTTGATAAACTTAAACCTCCCAGTCAAGGATAAGCTCCTAATTCCCTGGGAAGAAATCATGTCTGATTGCTGCTACTATAGTTCAAAAGTTTTTCTTCTTTGATTTGCACTTGTTGAGAACCCCTAAATAGTGCCATTGCTGTTCTTCCTATTAGGGCTGTAAATGAACCAAGTGTTCAATAAATAACTCAATGTTTGATTTGATAAGAGCTCATTTATGTTCAGTTTGTCAATAGTAACAAATAAACAAATAACAACAAACTAAGCTTTTATTTCACTGGTTGAAGTCGATTTTATGAATTCTTTATTTTCATTACATTCTGTCAAATAATAAATCATTTTTTAACTCCAAATATGTAAGATTATTCCATATAACTTTTTGCCATATCTTTTTTGGCCTTCTTTTTTCTCTTTTTACATGGGTAAAATCCAATAATTCAACTTTCCTTATTGAAGCTTCTATCGACCTATGGTCATAATAGGTAGCCGTCTCAGCCCCATCCTAACAAGCATTCAAGGCGATCTCTTCCCATTAATTAACAAAGCATATCTCTGTCCTGTGATGCACATACTGACCCATCTCCATTTTTCTAGGAAGCCAAACTAATCAAGCTCTATATCAAGATAGTCTCAATTGACTCTGCTGTAAGCCTGCTTCATATCAGCCTTGACTATTACGTACCCATCCCTCGACTCTACAATCATCAACCAATGTATTATCTTTTGTGCAGTTATCTGCAATGAGCCTACCTAGGACAAATGCACCTTGCTTGAGAGACACCAAAAGTTTGAATTTGTGTACTAACACTTTAGAAATTACCTTATACAATATAGTACAAAGGCTATTGAGCATGAACTATTTGGGCTGCTCTGCACAACTGGCTTTAGGCATCAATGCAGTAAGTGTATCCTTCCAAGATTGCGGCATAGAACCAGTGATGAAGGTATGTTGAACAATATCAACCACCTCTCACTCCACAACTGTCCAATGCAACCTGCTCTGCACTATAACTTCAAAATGGTCATACAGTAACCTTCAAAATATATTCAAGTACATTCCAATGGATATCAAAGCTCAAGTTTCTTGTTAATTCCAATAGATGGCCAGCCACCTTTGTGCATTTTGTACGGGTATCCTGATTCAATCTGCAACAAAAAAATTGAATTGAATATCAAGGAATCATTAAAAAGTTGATATCCACTGCTAAAATCATTATGTCAATGGATACGTACAAATGTTAAATTTTCTAATACATTGATCACTTTTGTGCCAGCTTCATATGCACAATGAACTGACTGTAATATTAATGTTCTAAGAATCCAAGGGTTTTGAAAGTCTGATGGTTCATTGCGTTAGAAGAAAGAATGAGAAATCTTGACATCCAAAGAAAAGATTCCTACGCTGTTTCGTGTAAAACTGCATTGTGTGTGCATGTAGAATGTGAAGAAATAATGGACAACTTTTGTAGTCTGCATTACTCTTGGGACATGAAGTACTGCATTTAAAATTTCTAAAAAAATTTGCCAACTAAGCTTGCTGATCATTCATAGCAAGAAAGAGAGAGAGAGAGACTGCACTAAAGAAAGATGGGTGGGTGGTGTTGGAGGAGGAGGGAAATTAAAAAAAATATTGATCTCAAATATTCCACGTTATTTTGTTAGCATGTATTGCATTAACATAAAGTTTGAGGAAAATATGAATTCGCTTAAAACATTTTAAAATATGTGCATAATATTATATAGTTACAAAAAATTATATTGTATCCCATAGTTAATGGTAAAAAGAAAGGCATGAATTGCATCACAAACTCTTTTCCAAGTATTTTATAAATTAATTTATTTGATAAAAAAATATCAGACTTATACGGCATAATAAAATAATAAGAAGTTATCACTTTTTGGACGTGTAGTTTAAACATAAGAATGCTAGCAAAACTTTACATTTCTCGGAAAATAATCTAGAGGAAGTTGTTTTCCTGTGGTATCATCACAGTATCACACACACGAAAGCCCATGAGTGTTCAGCCTTTAGTAAATTTAAAAAATGAGGGAAGATTTAGTATTAACAACTAAAGTAATATATGTATAAAAATTACTTGTTACATAGTAAATCTACTATAATTCATCAAATATGAATTTAAAATTCCAGCTAAATACCAGTCCATGTCATGAAAGGTACTTTGATAATTGTGATGGAAACTATTCTTGCCAAATCATACAAATATCATAATAAGTTATAAGATGCAAATAAATATCAAAATTCAAATGTCATAACAAGTTATAAGACACAAGTAAATATCAAAATTCAACCTAAATGCTAGTTGTATGAAGTAGTTCTTTGCCTAGTATCTCACGTCAATTTGTTAACTCAAAACTAGCATAGATTCTTATCTACGCAAGAACAATCCATGGCATCTATTACATGAATCGAAATTGAATTTGAAGCTTATTTTGCTAGAAGTTAATAAGATAGCATACATTTAAGATGTTGAATCACTTATCGAACTGATATTTAAAGAATACGTTTAACATTTTACTCCAAGGAATATCTCATCTCTTTATGCGTCGTTGTGCATCTAAAACATATTAATGATAATTAAGCATCTACATCGAAAGGCAAATGCTTCTCATAAATGAATCCAGCAATAAGGAAAATGCTATCAATTTTGCCAATTGTTATCCATGAAAGGCACCAATTCCTTTTTGCTTTGACTAGCAAATTTAACATATATATAACCTTGTTGTTTGCCCTTGTGGAATACAAAATGACTAAAAATGACTATATCGTGGAACGCTCCCCATGTTAATTTTTTAGTTTAACTATAATTGAGTTGATCTAAACAAAGAATTTTTGTCCTTGTGAAAATTTCCTTATTAATTTGCAAATTTTTTGTAGTCGGTTAAGTTGACTATCCTTGTGTGATTTTGATATGCTTCCAAATTGACCTTTAACTGTGACTTTTACTTTGGATACACATTTTCTTATGTTGAAATGAAACATTATATTTATTGAAGTTATTCTTATCCCTTGCCATCGAGTTAATTGTTACGTGCTGTTTTAAATAAAGGCTGACTTTGGATACAGATTTTAGCATCTGTTAGAATTTTTTTGAAGTATTAAATTTTTCTTCTGTAGTATTGTATTTTATGTGGCTAGATTTCATAGTTTTTCTGTTTAGTTATTGTTGTTACTACTATGATTAGCATAAATTTCAATGTCAGTGTTGGGTTTCCACCACGTTCTTTGAATGTGAGATGCAAAATGTTTTTCTGATCTATTTCAGGTGAATTTGAGTTTCATACTTGGTGAACAGAAAACAACTGTCTCATCAAAAATTTCTGTTTGCCCACGAACTGAGGGTAAATACTCTTTTATTTTGTGCAGAATTCTATGCTTTCATACCTTGACTATCTACAGAGTTTTTTTTTTACATTGGCAACGTCAGCTTCAATAACTGTCTTTTTTAGTTGGAATTCCCTTAGAAGTCTTCTGATGGTTGGTGTTGTTATTTCTAGATGCTTCTTGTCCTTTGATACTTGATGGTTGTGACCTTAAACTGTTATCTATCAAAGTAGATGGGAAGGAATTGAAGGTATGGCGTTCTCCTCTTAAATAGAATGCATACATCTGAAGCGATATCAAGTAATTTCCTTAAATAGTGGCTATTTTGCCGTATATCTGTTGGAGTATTAGTATTTGTAATTCTCCTATGGTGTCATGTGACTTATTTAGGAGGATTCATACTTCATTGCATGCATTTGTTTTGAATGGATGTTTTCATACTCGGTGAATGCTCTGCATATGCATAGCATTGCGTCATTTTGGAATATTATGTGCCATGTGTTGATTTTTGTTTCCATGTAATTATGTTTATCAAGTTTATCCGTAGGAACTGAGCTGGAAAATATTATTTATTCCTTTCTGTTTCTGAATGATATTGTAGAAAGAGGATTACTACTTGGACAATCGTCATTTGACATTATTGTCCCCACCATCCAGTTCATTTTTTCTGGAGATTGATACAGAGATATACCCTCAATACAATACGTCTCTGGAGGTAACAGAAATAATAACGTGGTGGTTTTTTTTTTCTTTCATCTTTCAATTTCATTGTTCTTACTTGTTACTGTTTGTTTTCCACTGTTGAAGGGGCTTTATAAGTCTGGGGGTAACTTCTGTACACAATGTGAGGCCGAAGGGTTTCGGAAAATAACCTTTTATCAGGTTGGTTTCTAGAATTCTCTTTTTTTGCAAGCTATATCATCAAAAAGCTAGACAAAAACTT
Source organism: Apostasia shenzhenica (assembly GCA_002786265.1). Classification (NCBI taxonomy): domain Eukaryota; kingdom Viridiplantae; phylum Streptophyta; class Magnoliopsida; order Asparagales; family Orchidaceae; genus Apostasia; species Apostasia shenzhenica. The sequence continues at coordinate 183,965 of KZ451971.1, read as the reverse complement.
ATATAGTCTTGTTATTGCATGGCTGATGAATTCATGTAACTCATAAATATTTAGCATTTTAAGCTTTTTGTTGCAAAACGAATGGAAAAATGGGGGAGGAAACATAAGAAAAGAAAGGGATGGAATAGAGGAAGAGAAAGGAGAGGTGGAGTAGAAGAGGAAAATCAAATTAAGGGAATAATTTTATTTAGGGCTTATTCCACCCATGTCCCTAGATCTCTAATTCCATGCAGTTCTTAAAATTTAAAACATGCTTTTGGGCTATTATTTTTGCATGTAATGAACTTGGGTCCTTCCATAGCATTTTCCGTCAAAAAGATTGAAATGATATTAATACCTCTAATATCTTCTCTCTCTCTCTCTCTCTCTCTCTGTCTTTGTCTCTCTTTCTCTTTTGGGCACACGACCACTTGGGCCCTTCACAATTGTGTGTGCAATGGTTGTCGTCCATTATAATTTTGTCCTCTTTCTCCTTCTTATGTGGGCCTGCCTGGGTGACTATTGTATTGACTGGCAATGATAATGATGAGCTTGGCCGGAGTGGCGAGTTTGAGGTGGTGGCGATGGGTTGGCTCGGGTGGCAAGCTTGAGGCTTGAAAAAAGAGTGAGGGAGGGAAAGTGAGAGAGTTGGCGGTATAGTGATAAATGTAAATTCATTTTATTTGAAAGAAATAAAAGTTAAAATAATGTAACAAAAATTTGATGTAATTCATCAAATTGGACCTAGGTGGAGAGTTTTTTGGCGTGAGAGTACCTATGTGTACATTTTTATTAGCAAAAAGGGACCTGCATGACTTGTTTTACATTATAGGGACATGCGTGGAAAAGTCGTTCAACCTTGGTCTAGATGGAATTACTACTTTTATTTATCCAAAGTTGAAAAGTTACATAAACCAATGTATGTTGTATATTGAGGGAAACATAATAATTTTCTTGATAAGAAACAACTGAGCATACAAAATCCATATAAACGTTTTACTTAAACAGCTCAAATACTCGAGAAGGAAGCATAATAAGGCTTCGTTTGGCATGGAGCCTAAAAATCAATCTATTCAATCTAAAACAAATTCCCAACAATAATAAGATAATATTATTTAACATCTTACACAAACTCCGACATAAAATATTAGTTTAAATTAATATCCCACACATATTTTAATAAAATCATTTAATTTATAATCATTAACTTTATATTCATGTATTATATAAATTTTCACATAAAAACAAACTTTATTTCCTATTATATACATATAACAATGTGTGGCAAATTTTGCTACAAAAAGCCACGTAATATAGTACTCTGAAACAAGCAACACCTCTTTGTATTTTGGCCTGCCTTGCTTCTAGAATATTTGAGCCTAACATCACTTGAATCCACAAGCATGTCTCCATCACTTCTATTTTATTAGCCTAAAATATGCTTGTCAAAAAGTTAGCTAGCTTATCTTTTGTGAATATATGTCAAATCAAGCCTGCATTGTTACTTTTTTTTGTAGGACCGGCCTGATATTATGGCAGCATATACTTGCCGTATTGAAGCAGACAAAAGTCTCTACCCTGTTTTGCTGTCTAATGGGAATCTGATTGGGCAAGGAGACCTTGAGGTCAGCTTTCATATTATGATGTATGTGGCAATTTTTATTTAGATTTAACTTTTTAGAGATAAGGATGACGCTCTTATGGATAGAATATCTGGAACGTCTACAGGGTGGGAAGCATTACGCTCTCTGGGAGGATCCTTTTAAAAAGCCCTGCTACTTATTTGCTCTTGTTGCTGGACCGCTAGAAAGCAGGAATGACACTTTTGTGACCAAGTCTGGAAGGACTGTGACTTTGAGGATCTGGACACCTTCACATGATGTCTCTAAGACAGCCCATGCTATGTATGCTCTCAAAGCAGCAATGCAATGGGATGAAGAAGTATGTGATTCAGTTTTCCTTTGTTTTCGACGTTTCGTTAAGTCTTCAATGCACATCAATCATGTTCTGAGCATTCAGATCCCTTCTATGTATATCAGGTGTTTGGCCTTGAATATGATTTGGATTTGTTTAACATTGTGGCAGTTCCTGATTTTAACATGTGAGTTCAATGAGTGCACCTTTTAGCTTTACATATGTATGTATATGATTTTGTCACATTTTTCTTTGTTATTGCACCATATTGGCATTGCTTATACACACACACATATATGTATATGTCTAGATTTATGTGTATTTGTACATGTAATTTGTTTGTTTGAAAATCTGCTTAGAAAATGAGGCATTATTTCCCAAGTTTTGTAGTTATAAAGCTTTTTAGTTAAATAATTATTGCATCTATTATAATTGAAAGAATAGTTATGAACCTTTATAGACAACAAATCTGCCTCCAATAAGAATGCTTTTTTTAACGAGAAAAGTGGCAGCAAAAAGTACAAAAGTCAACCAATTACATCCCCATTAAGAATGTTGCAAAAGTCAGTAGCAAGAGGCATACTTTTTCGTAACAAAATTTTTTTAGTACGGTAAAGTGTGCTAGAAAATTAGTTGTACTATTCACATTATGTATATGTGTAATCTTGCAAAAATAAAAATAAAAGCAAAACACTCATTATATGCTTAAGAACAAGATCCTTACAGAGATGAACATTCCAACTTGTCTTTACTTGTGGCGGTGCTTGTTCTTAATATTGTGTTTGTGGCATCTCTGCTTAGTCTCCAAGTGCCTTCCAAATTCCAATGGCAACTCAAGAGCCCCCTTCACTGTTTTCCGGTGCTGTACATGATTCTCTTTAGTGTGTCTCTAATCTCCTTGTTGTTGTCCACTATTCCTTGTTGTCCCTCAACTTGTAATCAGAAATCTTGCCGAGCAAGGTTCTATTTGGCTTTGGGTACGAAATATTGGTCCAACCTATTCTGAATTAGTTGGATTAACTCCATGGAGCCCCCTTCTAGCCAAATATCTATAGTGCTTGTTGCCTCACTAGCAATAGCCTTCAATTCTTTGAGTGTCACCCACTTTTCAGTGGTAGGCACAACATTTGTAAGGATCTTTTGCGTCCACCTAATAAGTTGGTCTTTGTTTGAAAATCTTTTAATGGTTAAGTCTAATCGTTCAAACTGAAGTAGTTGAGCAACTGATTTCCATTTTTATAAGGCTGTAATTTTAGCTCTAAATGCTGCAATTTTTTTTTTTCTATTTCTGTGATTTGCTTGGTGTACATAGATTCTTCTTCTTTTACAAAGTGATATTTGGCATTATTGTCATTCATATCGTGAATTGTCTACATTCTAGGCTTCTAGTACAATTGCTAATCCAAATTATTATATCACCTTGGAAAAATCTTCTTCCTGTGGTTTTAGTTGGAAACAAAAATAATTACTTCTCGTGAGATCGCAGCATAATCCTGGTTCTTCACTTTTTGATCTTGCCATGTGGGTGTGCCATTGTAGTATTTGGAGCTTGTTTAAATTTTTAAATGTGAGTGAAGCTCCCCCACATATAGCCTTTGTTTGTTCTTGAATAATTATATCCAAAAAATTTGTAGATGATCATATGTATGAATAGTTTGACTTGATCTTGGAGGATGACTTGAAGCCGTCCCAAGCATTTTGGGTTTGGTCTCATAATGTATGACCTATTTCTCAGAACACTTTGGTTGGAGTTTTATAGGTAAGTTAGCTAAGTAGCTAGAAACTGTCTCATTTTCTCATATCGACAAGATCTACTATAACCAAGTCAAGTTGTGTTGACATGTCCTAGGTTGAATTATCAGTGACATTTTTAGCATGACTTGTATGTGGGTACCCTTCCACTTTGGTTCGGGTCATGATTCTTGATTGGTGGGCCAGTATGGTTGGAGTTTATTAGGTTGGATCAATTATGTTTTATCTTTTGCCATTTTAATAACCATATCATATAAGTTCCCAACTTTGAAAGAATAAATATTGTGATTTTGTAATATGGGCTTTTACTTTGTCGATTTACAACTTGGACGTTCTGTCAGCTTTGAGAATATTTTCATACCAAGTATACAGTGTTATTACTTTAGAGGGAATATATAATAACGTACCCTTCTCTTATGACATATTCTTTCTCGGTTTAATTATTTTTATGGCATTTAATATAATGAACAAATGTTGACCAAATGGTCAAATGATAGGCATGCAGCTTTTGAAAATCTTCTTGTTTCTCCAAGCTATAGTCTTGTATTAACCTAAATATGTTGGATTATCTTTAAATTTCAAATAGAATTAGTAAATTTGATTATCCTCCTGATTTTATCCTGTGTTTGTGATAAGATGTAATTGCAGTTAACTTCAATGATAAGTTCCTAGAATGCATATCATTGATCATTTTCTTGGACATTTTGGATTTTGTTGCTCCTTGTTGGCTAGGTTTATAACCTTTTAACTTTGCAGGGGTGCAATGGAGAACAAGAGCCTTAACGTATGTTTTATGTGTGCTACTTCGTTCATTTTTGTTTGATGACTTCTTGGTTAGTTCATTCTTTTTTTTTTCTTTTAAATGACATGTTTAAATTGCAATAAAAACAATATCCTAGATTTTCATCTCCAAGCTAGTTTTGGCATCTCCCGAAACTGCATCAGACGGAGATTATGCTGCTATTTTGGGTGTGATTGGTCATGAAGTAAGGCTCTTTTTGTCAAACAATTTCTTCCTTAAAGTAGTTCTGTTCTGTTCACTGCTTTAACCTTGTCTTTGTATTCTGATTTATGCAGTATTTCCACAACTGGACTGGCAACAGGTCTGTCCTTTCTTCCCTGGTTGCTGATTAGTTTCTTATTATCTAGGAAACAAGGCAATTGGATTTCTTGTTTGAATGTTGTTGTTTATGCTTGAAATTCCTCATTTTTTTTTTGGAATTTTTATTATTTATTTAAAATTGTCTTATTAGACAGTCCCTTTTGAAAATTCTTTGTCCACTCCCTTTGCTTTCCAGTGATCTACCTGGAAACTTTGTTTTCAAATTTTTTCTGCCAAGAGATGTTGCTTTTGTCAATGTTGGGTGGAGTGTATAGCCAACAAGTGGAAATGACTTGTTTAGATTTGCATTGTGATTGAATTGGTTCTGTTAATGCATAAAAGTCTATTTGGACATACTCATGTAATTGAAAATTTGGAACTTATTTGTTGTAGGGTAACATGCCGTGACTGGTTCCAGCTGAGTCTTAAAGAAGGGCTCACTGTCTTCAGGGATCAGGTTTTTTGTTCTTCGCACTATGGGTTCGGACTTCACTTTGTCTCTTGACTGTGGATGCTGAGATCCTGAATTTCATATTACTCAGGAGTTTTCATCTGACATGGGTAGCCGTACCGTTAAGCGCATCGCTGATGTTTCACAACTGCGGAACTACCAATTCCCTCAGGTCCTTCTGCATTTTTCATGTGCTATTTTTTGGCTGTGCTTTAGATATGAATGTGAACTCCACGTTGAAGGCTAGTCTGATTCCCTGGCATGGCTTTTGATGTTTCATCCATGATTGATTTGAGTAGTTTCTTAAATGAGTTGAGTTAAAACATGATGGTTCTGGGAGGATAGGCAGCCCACCCCAGCATAATTCTATTTTGGACTAGTCAATTTGGAACCAAATCAGAAGCTAATTTGTTTTTAAGCACCTTAGATGATTTTGGATGATTTAGGTTGCAGACTAAAAATAAGTCGTCATCATCAATAGCTGTATCGGCAAGATCCAATAATTTAATTTTCCTTATTGGAGCTTTTATTAGCCTGCGATTTATATGACCAAGCCATCTAATCCGACTTTCTCTGAGCTTATCCTTAATTGAAGCGACTCCAACTTTTTTGTGATATATTTATTTCTCATTTTGTTCTTTCACATATACTTGCTCATCCACCTCAGCATTCTCATTTCTGTGAGACTTATCTTATTTGTGTATTTTTGTTTTGTAAGCCAACATTCAGAGTACCATATAATATCGCTGGTCTTATAACTATTTTGTAAATTTTACTTTTAAGTCTAAGCCAAATTTTTCTCACACTATACTAAATGCATTCTTCAGTTTTATCCATCCTATTTGGATCTTGCTAATAACATCACTATCTATTTTATTGTTATTTTGTACGATTGATCCAAGATATTTAAACCGCTCGCTCTTTTTGATAACTTAAGCATCAATTGTTATCTCTTTGTTATAGGTGCTTTTATCTTGACTAAATTAACACTCCATAGCTTGTTTGATTGGAGGATAAATTTGGATAAGGAAAGAGAAAATATTTTATTTTATAAAGTTGATGTGAAAGAAATTTATTTTAATATTGAGAAGTGTAGGATGTGAAATAAAGTTGATTTTTATAGTTGGAATTTGTGTTGGATGTAAAATAAAGTTATTAAAATTTATAATAAATTTAAAATATTATTAAAAAAATATTTTGCCCATTTTTGGGTAATTGCCAAACCTGCCTCATATATTCAGTTTTTGATTTGCTCAAACAATTTTTTTTGATTTTTAATGTATTTCTCTATAATCTAGTTTTATTAATAAGGAGAATATCTTTTGCAAAAAGTATACACCAAGATATTTTTTTCTTAAATATGTCTAATCAAAACTTTCATGACTAAGCAAAGAGATATAGACTCAAGGCTGAAATTTGATGTAGTTTAACTAAAATAAAAAAATTCTTAGTCAGACTTTCTTGTGTCCGAACACATACAACAGAACATTTATACATATCCTAAATAATTTGAATGTAAGCAGTGCAAATCCCTTCCCTTTCTAAAGCTTTTCAGAGCACTTTCCTTAGGGCTTTATCATAATCTTTTTCTAATCAATAAAAATCAAATGCAGGTGTTCATTTCTCTCCCGAAACATCTTCATAAATCTCTCAACAAATGAATAGCTTTTATAGTCGATCTTTTTGGCATAAAACCATGTAAAATAGAGATTATTGCAGTAAGTGATCTTGCATTCTGATACAATGTTTTTGGAAAATAAACTATGTTGGAGGATGAGTTCTCTCCCTAGACACTCAAGTGAAAATGGCGAAGGGTTGACAATTATACTATGTTGGATTGGGCCCGTGAGTTGGTAGAGGTTGTGGGTGCTTAGAGCTTTGCAAAGGAAAAGAAGTTATGCAAGGAATGACAATTGTACTTTCATGTTGTTTCTTTCATATCTAAATGTCATCTAAGTACAGTGAAGATACTATCATGTATGTGGTTCAGGATCATAAATCAAGCTTAAACATGATTATAAATAGTCTTGTTTTTTCAACATCGACAATACTAGTACTTCTGGATTGAGACTCTTTTCATGCTTGTTGGCATGCTAAAGTAATATTTTGTGATAATTTTGATAGCGGCCATACTAAATTTCCCCCTTTGCATGTGGGTATGGATACTTTAACATAAAACAGACTTGGTTTGAGATAAGCTAATAATTTTTTATATATGTTTCGGACTTTACTCCCTTTTTGTTGTACCATTCATACTTTTCTTTACATGGTTATAAATTCTACATCTGAGATTCAGTGAATGTGCATTTTGTTTTTTTGCTTAAGCATGATTTTACATGTTTAGACATATAATCATATGATGACATTCTTAAACGTGTGTCTATCTATCTATCTATCTATCTATCTATCTATCTATATATCTATATAATTTAATGATAACCTCCTTCTGGTTTTTCTGGTTAATTCACACTGAAGGAAGTAGCTTTCAACTGCCTTTGTGTATGTTCTCTTGACAGCAAGAAACTGTTTCTTTTGAAATGACATTATGCTCATTATGTAACTTTCATTCTCTCTACATTTTTTAAAATTTTTAAAACTATTGTCATGAATTTTACTTTGATCTTTCATAATACTGAATTGTTGTTTTTTGAAATGTTTTTATGCTTCTAATTTTTCTTTGCAATCAACAGGATGCTGGTCCTATGGCTCATCCTGTTCGTCCCCATTCATATATTAAGGTATTAATATTGGGCCATGACCTACAAGCTTAAGCTTTTAGGGAATTAACAGAACAGGATGCTGATAGCGCTCTTATTTTTATCTTGCAGATGGATAACTTTTATACTGGTTAGTTTCAAATTAATCTCTTCATCAACTTGCTAAACTTTGTTCCTATGCCTCTATCATCTCATTACATTATTCACTCATGTTGCTGTGATCGTTTGAATTCGGCTGGCACGTCTTGTCACATGTCCTGTATCTCTTTATGCAACAGTCACGGTAAGCATATTTCTTATGTCATTATTTTTTCTTGTATATTTCTTATTGTTTTGTTATCTCATATATGTTATTTTGCCAAACTGCAGGTGTATGAGAAGGTTGGTGGGCATATTCATCAAGCAGCTTTTGTTGGTTTCCAGTATTCTCTGATTGACTTCGTTCTTACAGATTGTCTATGCTTGTTTTCCTAATGGCAGGGTGCTGAGGTTGTCAGAATGTACAAAACATTGCTTGGAAGTTCAGGGTTCCGTAAGGTATGATGACTGGGATAAACTTATTTCAAATGCCATTTAAAGAAGACTAAAGTTTGAAAATTTCTTGCGTTAGTAGAATATTGTAAACCTGTTAATTACTATAGTGCATTATTGTATATTTGTCAATCTTCATATTTATCAAATAGGTTTATTGGACATCTTCATATTTCAGAGCGAATCTCATATGACCATCAAATTACCAGGGCATGGACCTTTATTTTAAAAGACACGATGGGCAAGCAGTGACTTGTGAAGACTTTTTTGCTGCAATGAGAGATGCAAATGATGCAGATTTTTCTAACTTCTTATTATGGTACTTAGTGTGCCCAATTTTATTTTTAAGTTTTTTTGTTGGAATATATTTTGATCAGCTTGCATGCATTGTTTAGGTACTCACAAGCGGGTACTCCTCATGTTAGAGTAAAATCATCCTACAATCCTGATGCCAGAACATATTCTTTGAAGTTCAGGTAAATTGTGCTTATTAGACATTAATACTTAACATCTCACCATCGAAAGACTTCTGGACTGCAGTAGTAGATGATTTAAGCTTTTATTTTACCTATATTTTTTTGTGTGGTTATCCTTTCCTTTCAGCTGATGGACACTGTCAAAAAGCTTATCGTAATTACTGCAAGAATTATGAGTGCAAGTCATAGAGATTTATTAGTGTATTAGGTTATTCATCATAGAATCCTGTTTGCCGCATCTCAGCCTCTTACGCTATTTTAGTTCTGTTGCTATGCGTTTGTTTGTTGTGGTTAACTTTCAGGTCAAAGTTTAACTTAAATGGTGGAAATTTTATCTTGGGATTTGTGCAAAATGTGAAGTTTAAGTTATTTTTCATGTTGAGATGTATTTAAGATATGAAATAAAGTTAATTTTTTATTTTGAAATATATCATATGTGAAATATAGATAGTTTTGATTTGGTATTTGTGTCAGATGTGAGCTGTGAGGGTAACTTTATCCTGATTACTGTGAAGCAAACAGTTGGAGCTTATTCTGATTACTGCAAGAATTATGAATGCATCAATGTAATTTGTCATAAAATCCTGTTTGCCCTATTGTTTTTCACGTCAAGCCCTCTGATGATGTTTCAAGTCTATTTCTCAAGGGTTAACTTTATTATATTATCGGAAAGCAGCAATATTTCATTTTTCTTTTTCTTTGGGGTTTAAATTTGATCAAAATATGAATCTGAATCCAGGATATTGATAGTTTATGCTAGAGATCTCTTTGCCCAATTCCTGCAGCATTATAATGTGGTGGAGGATACGTTTGTTTTGCATCTCGCAGAAGTATATTTTGGAATGTCAGTCATATACCATGGTCAAGTAAAATGTAAAACTCACACACATCCTCTGCATTAGCTCTTTGATTAGAAACGTTTCAGTTAGATTGACCAGCTTTGTTGCATGTTCTTGTTTATGTTTCCCTTCTTGATAGACCTTAGGTCTTCTTCTTTTCTATTTGTACTATTTCGTTGCAAGATCCTATATGATATATCTGTTTGGTCACACATGCTAAAGATATTAAGGGATCAAGTAAACAAAGTTCTCTCTAGCTCTTTGGGTGACTACCCGTTCTGATATCCATCACCTAAAATGGTGTTTTTCATTTTCAGCAATCTCAAATTTGTCATGATTGATGACACGAGTCACATGAAGTGTCACTTTTTGAAGGAAGTATCACTATTCTTTTTCTTCAGTTGTATTTAATTGGTTATGGTCCTTATGGATTTCCTGATGCATCCCATGCTTCTATTATCCTGTCGCTGCAGTTTCTTATGTTTGCATTTTGGGATTTTTAGTTCAGGGCTTTTAGAACTGAACATCTTGTGTTTGTTGTCAGTCAAGAAGTTCCACCTACACCTGGCCAACCTGTGAAAGAGCCTATGTTTATACCTGTTGCTGTTGGACTTCTGGATTCAAGTGGAAACAACATGCCTTTAACCAGTGTTTATCATGATGGATCGCTGCAAACTGCTGCGAGCAATGACAAACCAACCTTCACAACTGTGTTACGAGTAACAAAGGTCAGCTATGTTAGATCAATATGATATTCATTATGTGTCTATTCAAAGCAAATGCACTTAAAAGTTATTGATTATTATGCTTGCACCAGTCTGTAGGTTACTGGACTTCTTTGAGTAATTGTAATCCTGGCTGCAGTATTTTGCCGTCTTGTAGGAGTTATGTTAGCCCCGTGTTCGAGTATTCTTTCCCGCTTAATTTCTTGTGTTATCCTGATATGGAGTTTTCTTCAAGATATTGTAGCATGTACTTCCAATCAACATTCTTGTTTCACTTTTTGGTATTTATTTATCAGAGGTTCAGGATCAGAGAATGATTCTAATTTACTTTACATCCTTCTAATGTTGCTTGTTAATATGTAGGCATGACATACTCAGCATCTTTGCCTCCTGTCATTAGCCCTAACCAGCCTTTCATGAACGTATAAAACAAAGTCTTTGGTCTGATATGAATAATTTCCATTACTGTGTATCTATTTGTTTCTTGAATTGATTTCATTGCCACATGATCTTGTTTTGTTCTTTTTTTCTTTCCGGTTTGCAAATAGGTAGGAGATTGTGTTGGGATCCAGGATATGTATATCTGAGTGTTTCACCTTTATCATTGTCATGCAGAAGGATGAAGAGTTCGTATTTTCAGATATATCTGAGAGACCAATCCCTTCTCTCCTGCGTGGTTATAGCTGTCCTATTCGTCTTGACTCAGATCTTACAGATACCGACTTATATTTCCTGCTTGCACATGACTCTGATGAGTTCAATCGGTATGCATGAAAAATACGGTATCTACTTTCTGTTTACTTGTCCTGAACCATGGTGTCCGGATCCTTCTTTATTGATATTTACTCTGTATTCTTCTATGTTTCAGGTGGGAAGCAGGCCAGATTTTGGGAAGGAAATTGATGCTGAGTCTTGTGGCTGATTTCCAAAAGAATAAAACACTGGTTCTGAATCCAAAGTTCGTCAATGGAATAAGGAGCGTACTGTGCGACCTTAGTCTTGATAAAGTATACATTTTGAAGTATTAAAACACTTTTTTTGGGAGAAGTTATTAGGAAACAGCTGATAGTAACTTATTGGTCAAGTTTCTTTCCAATATTTAGGAATTTATTTCAAAGGCAATTACTTTGCCTGGTGAGGGCGAGATTATGGACTTGATGGAAGTTGCGGATCCTGATGCTGTTCATGTGGTGCGGGCTTTTATAAGGAAGCAGCTCGCTTTACAACTGAAACCAGAATTTTTAGCTACTGTAAGTTCTCACCTCATATTGGAATGCTTAGGCTTATGTTATGCCTATTGGAAGATATGATAAAGAACTAGTGAGGTGCTGATCTGTAAGTCAATGCGTTTGGCTTGTGACTTTGTTGAATTTATAGTTGAGCTCTTTATTAGTAAAACTGAAAGCTTTCTCTTGAAACAGTCTAGCAGATTGTTTTCTTGCTAGCAGTTTCAGCATTGATCCGAGAATGGGATAATAACTTAAAATAAAAAAAAGAATGAGGTTAATAATTGACGTAAGATACTAAATATTTGGTCTCACTTTCTGGATTTATATGATTCTCTCCTACAGGATAATATTAAGTTTCCATGTTTACAATAAAAAAAAAAAGTTTCCACGTTAGTACGCATCAGTTGTGAAATACAAAGAGCCACGCTTTTGGTTTGTGAGGACCTTGTTAGTTTAGCATTATATCTGTATGGTCCTCAAAGTTCTATCCAGTTTCTCCCATCGGAGGCTGTACTACATAAATTTAAAAACAATAGCAAATAAAATAAGAAATGCTTAGACGATTTTTTTTAAGTATCAACCACAGTATAGTGCTTTATTCTGCCTTGTCCGGTATTGCTTCGGATTTGCTTTCTATTTTAATTTTTGAGATAGCATTTAACAATGAAAAAATAATTAGGGATAGATTATTTCTTTTGAGCATTAACAGTGATCATGGAGATGTTCCAAATCTTTTAGAAGCTAGTAATGAGAAAGGGCAATAATAACATTAGTTATGCACATTTGGGAGTTGGGCAAAGAAATTTTTATTGTTTTTAGAGATTATTTCTGTGACGTCCTACAGCTGAAGTGGGATGAGTGCTTGTTGAGCAATGTCTCAAGGGAAGGAAATCTTTGGACCAAAAATCATCTTCTGACAAGCTTGTAGGACATTAGAGGGAGAGGGGCTCAAGGATGACATTAGAGGGAGAGGGGCTCAAGGATGAAGTGACCCACATTAGAAAGTGGAGAGGATACATGGTCTATGTATGTTAGATCATGGACTTCAAATGTTTGGAGTCATTTGGAGGACAAAATTATGAGGCTACAACCAAAGTGGATAATACTTGGACATTTGGAGCTCGGGTCATGAGATAATGGTATCATAGCCAGTCTCCCATTGTATGGTGTGGTTTAAGGATGAACTAGGCAGAAGCTGGTGGGCTTGTGATACCTTGTGATTGCCAGGTCATATCCCAAAGAAAGGAAATTGTTGGAGCAAAGAGCAGCTCTTAGCAGGCTTCTAGGCTAATGGAGAGAGCAACAGGGACCAATTGTCTCATATTGGAATGTGGAGGGGAGTTTCTGGTCTATATGTAAGATCACAACTTCAGGATATTGAGACACCTTTTAGGGATTAAACAATCGCGAGGTTATGGGTAAAGCAAATATCACTTCGACATCTGGAGCTAAGGTTAGTGATTTAATTTATGATATTCATGATCAGTAGCCAAATGATTGCGACTTTGATCTTGGAGCATATCTTGTTTTATTGGTTCAGTTGGTGGTCATCGTTGTTGTTTACTGTGACATTATCTTAAGAGCCAAAATATATTGGAAAAGAAAATTGATTGTAAAAACATCATCTAGGTATAGAGCCAAATAGCCATCTGATCTTCCAACGGTCCTCTTGGGATTATTATGTTGCATGTTAGGACCATTGGCTTAGCATGTCACGACCCGAGATCCAAATAAATGAACCCTGTGCCGTGAACTGACAATGGTCAAACATTTAACAGCGGAAGCTTATAAAAACTAGCATCATACAAACGACTAATCAGAGCAGCTAAACACCTCAGCATAAAAACAAATCAAATATGTAACCACCAAAAGTATACAATATCATATTCCAAATATTGACAAGATATCTCAGACAAACTCACATCTGACATACAAAATGATGTTTGTTTGTCAAGAGTCCCAAAAATATCTGTAAACAAGTCTTATTCACATATCTGACAAGATGTTACACGACTGACAAAGAAACATCACCTCCTCTCCAAAAAGAGCAGAAAGACTCCAGACCCAAGTATGGCTCTCAATCTGAAAATTTTGGTGTAAAGAAGTGAGCTTACAACTCAGTAAGTGAACTATTCACAGCAAATGAAATGAATACACAAAGTTACTTAGTTTGTCAAATCGGACTTTCATTATAACTTTTAAAAACACACAGTGAGATAATTCATATGCTACAAGCGGATGAAATGCATATGAAATGCAATACATATATAACCCACCGATATACACAGATGGGATTCGATATATAACCTACCGATATACACAGATGGGATTCGATATATAACCTACTGGCCAGAGGTTTCAGATATCCTCGAAAGAGGAACAGATTTCATATTCTAGTCAAGTTCAGATCCTGTCATGGGCCACATTGAAATGACTTCCAGCACCAAAGAAGTCAAACCACATGACAAGTTACGGTGCTCATTCAAATTTACTTGACTAGTCTTCACAGCATTTCCTGAAATCCAAACGGATAAGCATTTTGCAAATATGCAATAAATATGCTTCATGTGTCAATCAAACATTTCTTTATCCATATATAATATTCTTATACACAAGCAGTCATTATTTAACTTGTGAATCAATGCAGACATCAAAACATATCAAAACATTTTTAAGTCAATAGAGAATCTTTTAAAACAATATCAGAATATTCATGTTAATTAGAAAACTAAGCAAAGTAGATAAATTCATCCAAAAGCCATGAAAATCCACTTACCGAAAGAGTTCCAATTAAATCCACTAAATTTCTCTTTTCTTTCTCTTCCTTTTTCTTTTCCTTCTTCTCTTTCTTCTTCTTTTCCTTTTCTTTTTCTTCTCCTTCTTCTCCTTCTTCTCCTTCCTCTCCTTTTTCTCTGGTTCTAGCAGCAGCCTGCTGCTGCTGTTTTGGTTTGGCGGAAAGAGGCGGGACAGAGGAGGCGGAGAAGGCTGGCGAAAAACAGAGGGAAAAACAGAGGAGAAAGCTTGCTTTTCTTCTTCTTCTTTTTTCCTTGGCTGCCACACGGCAGTGAGCGAAGAGGAGAGGCGGGCTGGGCGCTGGCGGGTTGCTGGCTGCTGCAGCTGGCAGCTGGCACCCCCAAACTTATCCCTTGGATAAATAGGAAAAATTGCAATTTGGTCCCCCAACTTTCATACTCTTATAAATAGGTCCAAAATTATTTCTTTTAAGTTCAAAATTATTTATTTTAAATCCTTCAAAACCAGATTGTTACATAGCAAGTTTCACAATTTTGTATTTTTGAAAATCTCTTGGCTTCTGAACTATACTCGTCTTATTCAATTCTTTCAATGATTCCATTTAATCGTGGAACTCAAATACATGTGTTGCAGGTCACAAGCAACAAAAGCTCAGAACCATATGTTTTCAATCATCAGAACATGGCGCGGCGTGCATTAAAGAACACTGCTCTTGGTATTGTTCTGTTCCATAATTTAGTAAAGTCTACCATAACAACAATTGCTATACTACTTGTGATATCTTAACTGTTTCTCAACAGTCTACCTTGCGTCGTTGGATGATCCTGAGCTTACCAGTCTTGCAGTCAACGAATACAATACGGCCACAAATATGACTGAGCAGTTTGCAGCTTTGACGGCCATAGCTCAGAATCCTGGTCAAGTTCGCAGTGATGTTCTTGCCGATTTCTATGATAAATGGTCTCATGACTATTTGGTAAGAATCTGGTGGTATAAACTAAAGTTGTCTACCTAATTTTTTTAAAAAGGGTAAATTTTCATTGTTACAAATGCTGAAAATGAAAAGAGAACTCTGAAATGCCCCATATTGCTTATTTTGACAGACGACTCTTATTTATGTATAATACAGGAAAAAGGAAAATAAAAGAGCTAGATTGTAATAGCTTTGTTTTAATGTATTATAATCAGGTTGTGAACAAATGGTTTGCTCTTCAAGCTATGTCCAACATCCCGGGAAATGTGGTTAATGTCCAGAATCTCTTGGATCATCCTGCTTTTGATTTGAAAAACCCTAGCAAGGTTATCATAGCGTCCTTTTTTCTATTATGACTACAGAAACTTCAATTAGAATATATTTTTCATGTTAAACCTCTAAAGTCCTTTTGGTCTTTTATCATTGCAATGTTCAGGTTTACTCCTTAATAGGAGGATTTTGTGGGTCCCCTGTGAACTTCCACGCAAACGATGGATCAGGTTACAAATTTTTGGGAGACATCGTGTTACAACTGGATAAATTGAATCCTCAGGTGCTTTGCATTTTGAAAATCCTGTGAATTTGTTAAAAATATGTGATCCAATTCTAGTAAACTAATGCATTCTTTTTTTTCTGTGCTTGATGGAAGGTGGCATCCCGCATGGTGTCAGCCTTCTCAAGGTGGAGACGGTATGATGAGGGCAGGCAAGCTCTTGCAAAGGTAAAAAAAGAAGTTTCTTCTTTTTAGTTTCATACATAATTTAGCATTTTTAAAGGGAATTTACATGTCACCCTCCAATTGTCCATATTACTCGTTTAACATCAAAAATAAATAAAGATTAATCCATAAACCTAAAATAATCATAATCATCAAAATCAATATGGCTCAACAAATATTAAAGCCTTCTTCTTTTACTCTTCTTTCTTGATCGATTGCTTCACACAATACCAATGAAGCATTGTTGCTCGTTCCTTACATTTTCTACTTTCTATCTGGCAACTGACAACTGCTCGTATGATGCAATCAACCAAGCAATTCCAAAAACTATTGTGAAAATCCCATTCGCTCGATGACAATAAGTGCTAAACTATAACTAGGGAATTAAATCACCCCAACAAAGTAAAATTGAAGCTCATTTTAATTGTATGCTATTCTTTTTTTTTATATATTTTATCCAAGGTCTTGATATCTTTTCATTTTAATTGCAGGCACAGCTAGAAAAGATAATGTCTGCCAATGGTCTGTCTGAGAATGTTTATGAGATTGCTTCCAAGAGCTTGGCTGCTTAGTTTCTCTGACAACTTCGTATGCTCCTCTTCCTTTCTAGTAGTTTATTTCATGTTGGTTTTTGTGCTGCTTGCCAAAGTCTATAATGTGCTAAAATTTCTGATAAATTCACTGTTTCTTTTGTAACAGTTTGACTGGTGATTATAAGTGTGCTCCTGTACTAAATTTCAAAGTAATTTCACTTACTTTGTGTAAATTGCATAATAAATAATAGGATACATTATCTGGGCATTTCAGGTAGAGGGGTACTAGCAAATTAGTACTAATTTGTTAAATTTTTCAATTTAGGTTCTTCGAGTTGAATATTAGGCTGTTGTTAGGTCTAACAGGGCCGTTAAAAATTCAAATTTTTGTGAAATTATCCCTACACATCAACCAGATTTCTCTCGTCCCTTAAAATCTCATGCTATCGTTAGGTAACATCATGCTTAGGTGTAATCACACGAATGGTCGTGCAACTGTATTACAACTGCTAGGCTTCTCCTTTTGTGATTTTGCTGGGATGTTTTCTAATAATTACCGCAAAAAGGTGATATCATATTGTTCCATTGTTTTTTTTTTTTGTTTGTTTGTTGAGTTATTATGTAATCTAAATGATGTGGCAGCATTATTGTGGTTGGATACTGATCATCTATCTGTGATTTACTTTTTTTGCTAGCTAAAGTCGGTTTTTGACTGCGAATGAGGCAGCAGGCACAATGGTTGGTAATTTCACAGAAGTTTCTTGTTTTTTTTAATTCAATCATACTCTATGATACTATAAAAGCAAATTAAGAAATATTAAATACAAAAAGATTGATTTTTTTTGAGAATCGTATAAAAATCAGATTGGAGGGACATACCTGTGATCTGTTCGACATCATCAAAATGACAAAAAAAGGTATGAAGTTAGTCATTTTGTTAGCTTTTTGTATATTTGAGTGATTTTAATTGCCTTAAAAGCATAAAAAGATGAGAAACACCCAAGACAACTCAATCAGGGTGGTCTCTTTTAGCAGCACGATGAAAATCATCAATAGCGATGGTTGAATTACAAGTGCATCTGTGCCTTTCGTTGTGTTAACTGTATGTGTGTATGCGTGTAAAGATTGGTGCCAACCGCTTTGAGAAGGTTGTCTCGATGATCCTTAATTACTCCTCGCATGCTTTTTCACACTATTTTATTAAAGGAAGCTGTCAAGGTTTGATTTAATCCAATGTGGAGGTGAGAGATCCTATAGGGAATTAGAGGGGTTGTTATAGTTGTTAACGTTAGCATGATCCCAATTCTTTGAGTTGGATTTAGGCGGTTCTTAGGCTTCGTTTAAATGAATTAGCGTAATAATGATTCTAAGCAACAGGAAGGGTTTGTTATGAACTCGTCCTGGTGGGGACCCAGATTAGCATCAAATTGGATGGTCAGGATGACGTTATGTGCTGAATCAAAATTAAATTTCAAATTAATTAGAGCTATTAGAGATTTCCATATTAGCTTTATTTAAATTTAATTTGATTTGATTCAGAGCATATCTGGAAAGATTTGAAGACTCGCCACATTTGGAGCTGATTTTATTTTATTGTAATAGAATTAGTTCCATATTTGCTTTTATTTATTTGGTATTTTATTTCCTACATTTAGTATTGTATTTCCAAATTTTACATGGGATCTCTCTATATAAAGAGGTCGCCTTGCATTGTAAAAAGAGTAGTTGTGATGAATGAAATTATGTTTGAGTTTTCTCAAAGCCTAGATCCGGGTTAAGGGGTCGATATTCCGGTGAAGGAAATGGTAGGGTTAGCCTTTGGTGAGAATCCTCAAAGTAGCCTAGTTATCCACTTTAATTAAAAAAAAAAAATCTTTGAAGCTCTCGCCTCGCACGCCGTGCCTCGCCTCGACCTCGCCTCGCACGCCGTGCCTCGCCTCGACCTCGCCTCGCCTCGCCGTGCCTTGCCTCTATCGCGTCGCGCCTCGCCCCAGTGGCTCGTCTCCGATTCAACTCGTTGGTAATTTTTTTCCGAACTCAATTAATCTGATTATTCGATTCCTATATAAATTATTTGCTTGACTTGAATTATTTATTTGGCTCTAATTGTGTAACCCGATATCTCTTTGTGTGTCAATTACTGTTGGATTTAACTGTAAGACGTCTGTCCTAAATTCCTGAACCTTGGATCTGATTTATTGAATTTAAATTGACGCCTAATCTAAATTGATAAGTTCTTATTTATCATACGATCCAATTTAATTTTACTTTTAAAATATCTTAATTTGAGGGATTAAAAAATCTTATTTATCGTATAATTTATTTAGAAAATATTTTCTCTTAATTAAAATAATTTGCGAATCAGTTTGCTGAATATAAAAATATAAATTATCATTGGCATCCATTTTTCCGTCCCGCGTCACGTCCATTGTGGGCTCTTTATGTTTGGTAGAGTTGTGCCACCAATTTGATCGTTTAGGGGTCTGCACGGTTTCTTTAGATTCACGCATGCTATGCAAAAAGCAGTCTAGCTAGTTTGCTCCTCGGGCTTGCACAGGTGAAGTTAGATGACTAGTGGATCTGTGGCAACAACATTAGCTCAAACTTGTGCTAATGAATCATGTTTGTTTGCGGGCATGTTGCCCTTGTTCGATTGAAGTTAGCAATCACCGAGTTGTCACTTGTTCATATGTACGGTTCAGATTAATCGGCTTTTTCTTAGTTTGGCATGAAAATTTATATAATATATTTCTGAAAGTAATTGCAAATAAATTCTCTTTTTAATATTTATTAGCTTTAGATCTTGTGTTCTACCCACTCAAATACTCGATTCTTTTTTTTTTGTATGAAATAAATAGTCAATTTTTTATAGTGAAGATTTTCAGCTGCTTTTTTTTTTTTTTTTTGATAGAATGAACTGCTTTTTGAACACTGAATTGGTCGGATGAGTAGGTTAATCACCCAAAAATCACGACCACCTTTTATTAGCTTTATTAGTTGGAATCCATGGTTCATATTTATTTCTGATGGAATTGTTTTCTGGTATATTTTAATATTTTTTCTATTTATTTAAATTTTATTTTATTTAATTTATTCTATCGAGTAAGTAAAATAATTGATATTCTACCCGAATCAAGTAATTATAGTAATAACTATTCCAATATTTCATTTCATCTAAAAGCAATTATAATTTTGGGATAATTATCTACATGCAATACAATTTAGTTTTATTCATTCATTCTTAGTTAATTATGCTATGCACATTCAAAACATTATAAAATCTTAAATACATACATTTGAGTTAAAATTTAATCAAAATCTATTTGAAAAAAAATATTTTGTTAGTAAATCATTAAAATTATATTTTTAATCTTAATGGTACATATTTTTTTTCTTTCTCAATACCACACTAAAGCGTTGGTTTGTCCTAAAATCAATTCACGTCATGGATGTCTCCTTAAACATTAAGATTTTAAGATTTTCATTCAAAATATATTTAAATATTCTTAAAATAATATGATGAACGGTCGAGATTTTTTGTAATATAACTATAATTAAGTTATTGAAAAATTATGATTATTCATTATAATAGAAATAAGTTAAAATATGTGTATGTACGATTTTATAATGTGTTGAGTGTACAGCAATTAATTAAGAATTAATGGATAAGATAAATAAAATTAAATTGTGTGACATTTAGGTAATTATTTTTGTAATTTTTCTTTCTTTGCAGATGAATATTTATATTCATTACTATCAATTTTGATGGATGATGGTAGTACGTTCTAAAATGATGAATGAAAAATATAATTAATATATTTTTAAATGTCGAGATAGATCTAAGTTTTAAGAATGAATTATAATTATTAATTTGAATTGGTACATTTATTTATTTATTTTTGAAATTAAATGTGTAATAAGATAATTTTGAATTCACATATGTAATTTAATCTCTTTTTTTTTTAAAATCTTTTAATCTCTTAACCACCTAAATCTTTGGTATTTTTTTATTTAAAAGCCATGATTATTTAAATGCTTGAGATTTGAAATTCCTGTTTAGCATAATTTCCTATACAATATAGTAAAAAAAAAGGAACTGAGTATGTATTGCAAAAATTAATCTGTATTATTTAAAATAAAATTAATTATTAAATTATGATATGCGAGAAATGTAAAACTAATTAATTATTATTTTAAAATATAAATATATAGAATATAAAATAAGGTTAAATTTTTTTATTTTAAAATTTATTTATATTGTTAAATATAATTAATTTATGTATCATGTTATATATTAAATTAAGTTGGCTGATCTTTTTGAATTTTGTTAATTTTATTATTATAAATTCTAATTAACATTAGTTTAAATATAAGATTCTATATTCTAATATATTTAAAGCTCATTGAATCAAGTCCAACATGCATTCTAACATATGACTTTGGCATGAAGGAATTTTATCAATAAAGTATTTAATTTTATGCAATACAATTACTAATTAAGTAAATGTTTGAGAAATTATTCGTAAAATTTAAATATTATTATACATCAGATTACATATTTTTAAAACTTTTATTTTTATTTTTAGAATTTAAAATATAATTTTAAAAGTAAAGTAAAATAGAATTATATCTCTAAATTTCAAAATAGAGATTTAACTGTAATATTTTTAAATTATATAAATATATATATATATATATTAAATTTTAATTAAAATTAAAAATTAAAATATAATTTTGAATAAGCTATATCTATAATTTGCTCTACGGACCAAAGCTTTGAGGCGGAAGCCCTGTGTAAGCAAATGGGAAGGGTGAAGAGCTCTTCGACGGCCAGCCGGGGCTCCCTCCTTCTCTTACTCATCCCCGTCGTCTCCGTCCTCTTCGCGGCGGTGGCAGCGGAGAGGAGGCGAATCAGCATCCCCGACGATCTATCCGACGTCGTCGACGAGGAGGAGGACGAGGACTGGAAGAAATGGGGGCAGAAGACTACTCGCTCTGAGGACCTCCTGCCGCCGCCGGACTTCTCCAAGATGAATCACTCCGAGATCCAGGCGGAGATGATGAAACACCACACTGGCCCCGCTTTCGGCTTCGTCAAGCTTCGACCGGGCGCTGTTCGTTCTAGGGTTCGTTCAGTTTCTCTCCTGAAATTTATCTTCCCGTATTTTAGAATTTTTCTTGGGAATCTGGTTTATCTTGGAAGATTGAGCTGCTTGTAGCTGTAGCTTGATGCTATATCTTGTATGAAAAGATTAGGTTAGCTATGTGAAATCAAAGAAGTTTTAAGCCATTTAACAGCTAATGTGATACAAAAAAAATATATGTTTGACACATGTACAATTGTTTGTGAGAGTCATAAGTGAACATGAAAATTTGATTTGATAAGCATAATCAATATATATGTGTGATCAACCACATTGGGCCCATCCAAGCAGTTATTACATATAACCCTAAATTACCCCATTTTATAACCAAATAAACTTTTGGAACCTTTAAACTTGACCCTGGTGGATCATTTGGGGTCCAGACTAAAAATGCCAAATAAAATGATTTTCGAAATGTGGCATTATCTTTGGATTAAACTAAAACAAAAGTAAAAAAAGTACAAAAATTAACCATATCCTTTGAGGACGTTGCAGAAATCTACGGGAAGTGGTAACCCTTCTTTCAACAAAAATCATCTAATATAGTACAATGTGCCAAAAGATCGACTACATTATTTACATTATATGTTACATGTGTAAGCTTGCAATCTTGAAATAAAAGTAACATGTCTACAATATGTTCGATAATAAGATCAATATGTGAGAAGTCTTGAGATCTAGAGGTTGCTCTTTATCTCTTGGTAGGTTTTTTATTGGCATCAACGATGGCTCTGCACTCTTTTTGCAGAGCGTTGTCGCAACTCCAAGCTGCTGTTGGTCAAATTTAGTCCTCCTTGCTGCACTTTGGTGCAACATATTCTGAATGAGTTGACATGTGCTTCGGGTGGCGCCATTTTGGTGCAACATATTCTGAATGAGTGGTCAAACAAAATGATTTTGGCTACAAATTTTTGCTGGGAGAGAGGCATGTCCCTCAATAATTTTGCAACATTCTTAAAGGAAATGTTAGTTGTTGTATCTGTATTATTCTTTAGTTTACTACTAAAGGCTTAGGCCATATTTAAAAATAAATAAATAAAAGGATTTTAGTTAAGTAACCTAAATCCAAACAGAACCTTAAGAAAGCTGAAAGATCTTCTAAGTTGACATGTGCTTTTGTAGTTCCATTGATTAATTTAGAATTATTTTTTTCTTGTCGTGCATTTTACTAATGCTTGTTACTTACTATCAAAATTTAACACTATTGTGGTCTACTTGACTTGGCATCCTTGAAGCTTTAATCAACAGTGTTTTTTTTTTTTCTTTTTGATTTTCTGACATGTAGTTTTAACTTTGCATAATGTGAAGCTCAGTTCTATGCTTGAGTTCATGCATTCCAAAGTTCTTTTCAGGAGGATGTTCCTGTGATCGCTATGAAATGGAGCAATGTTATCCGAACAGGTTCAATTGAAGCCAGATTCATGGCCGTTGATCGAAATACCATTATGTTTACAATGGAGAGAGGCCAGGATTTAGAAGAGGTGAGCCTTATTTTGTATATTTACTTACAGTTTCTCTCTTTTGTAGTGGATAATAGCGATATTGTTTCCATCAAGCCAATTCATGCACTTTTGGCAGCTCTGTTTACGTCTGGTATATTTCTAGGTTATGATTTTAAGTCTTTAGTTTCAGCATAATGATGCATGCAAATCTTTAGTAAGTGACGATTTGCCACTGCAGTGATCTCTCTCTCTCTCTCCACTGCACAGCAAGATATTGTTATGATTTCTATCCGAATGAAATTAAAAAGTTGAGATTTTAGGGATTCTTTCTGAAATTGAAAGATGAAATGAAATAAAAAAATTGTTCATTTGAAAGCTGAGGATGAGGTTTTTCATTCTCTGTAATGATGCCATTTGTTGCGAAATTAGAAAGAGATGCAATGTAATATTTCTCTTATATCCATTTCTCTTGGCATCATTTCATGAACATATTTTTTTTTCATAGCTACGTCCAGAACACAAATAGAAGTGAATGTCAGATATTAAACATCTGAAACTTATTTTTACATGTATAACACCAAACGTTTAAGTACAAAAAAAATAAACAATCTTGCTATGGTTGATTCTTTTTCGTCTAGGGCTTCTAGGCTAATGTATTGTTCAGTAATGATTAGTCATCCTAGTAATGATATTTATACTTAAATTTGTAGAAATTTATGCTGTAATATTCTCTTATGTTTGTGCTATATACTTCCTCTTTTTCCTCACAAATAAACATTTTTCTGGTTCTCTATCTTTCTGCTCTTTTCTTTTTTAGTTCAAAGAGTTTGTCCTAAGCCAACCAGAGGCATATGAAATGAAGATTGGGGAGCATTTCTTCCGTAGAGATGGAGATCCTCCTCTTGATCAAGTTATTGACAAGTTGAATAGAGAGAAAAGTGCTGGCGACGCAAAACATTCTAGTGATAGAGAAACAGATCCTTCTAATGATGAGCTATAGCTTATTTTGTTTTTCAATATTCTTTCCTTACTTCTTTCTCCTCTACCTTAACCTTTCATTCATTTGCCTTTAGATAGATTGGAGCCTGGACTTGTCCTCTTTATCTTGTTGGGAAGGCTTTTTTGTGGATTGTTTGCACTAATCTTCAGCTAAAAGGTCTGAATAATTTCCTTCACACCCCTTCATTTTCTGAAAATAATGAAACAGATCGTTTTCTAATATAAAGTTCAGCTGTTTTTTGCTCTTCTTTTGTTGTAAACAAAATGTGTTAGAAAAAAGACTTAAATAGTGATTATGTCATCATTTGATTGGAGGCTTACAAACCTTTCACTTGCATGCCAAATCCTTATGTTATCATGCTATCAATGATGATATTAGCTGGTTTGATGCTCATATTGTCCTTTCTTTTAAAATCATTCATGGCTATTCAGATTAGGGTTTAGGGTTTAACACTTAGTTTCTTTTTGAAAATATTAGCTAACTTAAGCAGATATATTAATGTCACCAGGAACATGCACGTTGGAATAGGTATTATTGTGAAAATTGTTAATGAGAATTCAAATGTGGCTCGTTCACAATTAAGCTACAACAAGGTTTTGTTTTAGTGATAGATGAGTTGATTAGTATATTTAAGGTGAAATTTATGATGGAGATGTTAATCGCAAAATCTGTACATGATAGTTAAAATGAAGGAGTACAATGAGAGTTCTTTTGAAAGAGAATTCTATTACTTATCTAGATAATTACCTACATGCTACACAATTTCACTTTATTTATGCGTTACCCATCTATTCTTAATTAATTACGCTATGCACACTCAAAATATTATAAAATTGTATATACACACACTTTCACTTGTTTTCATTATAACGAGCAATTATAATTTTTCAATAACCTAACTATAATTAGGTTACAAAAAATCTGAACCGTTCATCATATTATTTTAAGGATATTTAAATATATTTTAAGTGAAAATCTTAAAAATTTGATGTTTAGGTTGTGGTAATAGAAGGAAACATCTGCGACGTGAATTAATTTTAGGACAGATCAGCGCTTTAATGTGACATCGAGGAAGAAAAAAATATGTACTATTAAGGGTAAAAATATAAATTTAATGATTTAGTAACGAAATATTTTTTTTCAAATAGATTTTGACTAAATTTTAACTTAAGTGTGTGTATGTAAGATTTTATAATGTTTTGAATGTGCATAGCATAATTAACTAAGAATGGATGGATAACGCATAAATAAAGTGAAATGAGGTGGCATACAGATAATTATCCCAATTAAATAAGAGAATGTTGAGCAGTTAAACAATAAAATGTTCATAATATCATTGTAGTTGTGAAATCAGTTTTCAAATAGCTGGATAGTCATATTATAGTGAATTACAATAGAAATACTTGTATTAGGGAGAGGTGAGTGGATGTTTGGTTGAAATTTTGGAACATATTAGTTGTTCTTGTCTTTAATTATAGCAAACATTTATGTAAGAGAACATTTTTTGTTTACTCTGTGTTTTTTTTATTCTACTTTATATTTTTCTTCTTCTCTTTAGTTACACATATGTACTGTAGGCATTGAAAATGGCAATCTTTGTTATCTTCTTTAAAATTCATGATTTGAATTAAATGTATGGAACATTTTAGAACCATGTTTGTGCTCTTTGTATAAAATTGGATGGGGTTGGTTTGCATCTGCTTGGTTTAATGTTATTCCGATGTTATGTTATATTATTTGGAGAAATTTAGTGTTTGATTTGATGATATGTTTAAATAATATTATAAAAAAATATAAAATTATTATTTTGAAATAATATCTATATAAAATCTTAATGTTATTTTCATTATAATGAAAAGATGAGAGATTAGATTGATTTTTTTATTATCTATAAATATAATAATATTGAATTAAATAAATAATAATTTAGGGATAATTTAGATATTTAAATAATATTGATATTTAAATAATGAAAATAATAGATATCATTGAATCTAGGGTAAATTGCAATTAGGTTTTTACTGTTTATAAATTGCTCAATTTGGTCTACTTATATTTGCTCAAATGTGCAAATGGGTCTATTCAACGAGAAACATTTCGGTTTGGATCGCGCGCCACATCAGCTATCCGTACGCAAATAACTTTTTGCCGTGTGGCGCGCGACCCGGACCCACTGCTCCGCCTCTCTTGCATGAGGCGGTGAAACAGAACGGCACGTTGGGTGCTGGCGAACAGAATGTGCTTACTAATATAAAATAAAAAAATGAGCTCCGTTGCTTCGCATTCTTCTCGGGAGACGGTGCGTTGGGCGCTATTTTTGAGCAAGAATTCTTAGCTGGATAGCGCCCATGCAAAGAGTAAAAATTTCTAAAAATTTCTTCTTCAACTCTGGCTTTCTATTTATCCACAATTTCATCTTTCTATCACTATCAGTTTCTATATCACTTGTATCATGGAAGTACAAGTAGAAGAGGTTTGTAGCTTTAAAACTTTATAAATTTAGCTACCTAAAATTATTAGTTAAATAGATAACTTTTTATATGCCTATACAAATAAACAATTGATGATACGTTGCGCTTTTTTCTCCTTTCTTTATTGATCTTCCAAATTATATAGTTTAAAATACTTTTTATATAGTAAATTTTATATAATATGTAGCATAAATTCAATCATATTTATGCATTTACCTTTATATATTATACTCTATTTGTCATTCATATCACTAATGTCTTTCTACATAGTATTATATTGTGTAATGTACGATGCTACATATGATTTAATTTTTGTTACATAACATTAATTTAATGCTATATATAATCTCATATACACTTGATAAAATGGAATAAACCTATGTAAAAGAAGCATAAAATTACGTAAGATATAATTCTTCGATTTATGATGTAAATTTTCTGCATAGCAATATTATTTCTTAACTCTGGCATAATACTAGTATATCAGTTAATTGTGCTCAACATTTCTTTAATTATAATGTTGTATTATTCTATTAATCTATAGATGTAGATTTCAACTGGGATTTTTGACTTATGTTTACTGCCAGAAATACTTAGAACTCCTGTGAGCAATGAAAAGGATGCTTATGATCTATACAGTAGATATGCATTTGTAACATGGTTTAGTGATCGAAAAAATCACATCTCATACTGGCTTGGAACGAGAAAGCTAAAGACAAAAGAATTTATTTGCTCAAAGAATGGATTGAAAAATAGTGATCTTAAAGAGAGGGAAAAAGATAAGACAAGTTTTTCACCGTTGGATGTTCGATGTGGTTGTCCTGCACTTATTGTGTTTAAAGCAGATAAGAATGGTAATTGATCGATATCCAAATTTATAGAGGATTACAATCATCCCTTAGCTACTCCAGAAAAACGTCATTTATTGAAGTCACATTGTGGTGTTGATGAAATAGATCAGACTATCCTTAGAAGCATGTCTAAACAAGGAATAAGAACATCAGATGCATTTGGTTATATTGCAGAGCAAGCAGGTGGTCTTCAGAATGTTGGCTTCTGTAAACGTGATGTATATATCTTTGTTAGTTGGGAAAGGCTACAACGTGTTGAGACAGGTGATGCTGTTAGCTTATTAAAGTTGTTCCGAGCTCGAAAAATTATTGACCCTTTCTTCGATTGGGAAGTTAAGTTGGATGAAGAACGACGACTTAATAATTTCTTATGGTGTGATGGGCAGAGTAAGTTGGATTATGATGCATTTGGTGATGTTATTATTTTTGATATAAGCTATAGAATGAATAATATAATCTTATATGTGCCCCTATTGTAGGAGTTAATCACCATAAGAAAAATGTGTTATTTAGAGTAGTCTTCCTTGTTGATGAGACTATAGATTCTTTTGCATGATTGTTTAAAACTTTTTTGACTATGACGAATGACAAACATCCAATTACTATATTCACTGATCAAGACCAAGCAATGTCTAAGGCTATACAGACTGTGATGCCAAATACTAGACATTGATTATGTCAATGACACATCTTTCAGAAAGTTTCTTCGAAGCTTTCTGCATTTAAAAACAATAAGGAGCTTAATAAATTATTCAAGAAATGTATGAATCAGTGTGACACACAAGAGGGGTTCAAAGATACATGGTCTAAAATGCTTGAATGTGGTGGGTTACAAGAAAATGAATGGTTCCGTAGTCTTTATGAGATTAGGCACAAGTGGTCTACAACGATGAATAAAGATGTACTAGACCTTGGCATTTTATCTACTCAACGTAGTGAAAGCACGAACAGTATTTGTCATGAGATATCTAAACTAACCAGTACTCTTACTGACTGTTTTTTAGGTATGAAAAAAATAGTAGCCGGGTGGCGATAAACTGAAATTGAGAATGATTACAAGTGCATTCAAGGTATGGTAACTACAGTAGCAAATGACTTTCCACTTCTCAAATAAACCCGTAAAGTTTACACTATCAAATTATTTAATATATTCCAAGAATCATTGATTAATAACGCATGCGGACTAGCTGCTATGGAGATGGCAAGACTTGAGTCTACAGTCACCTTTTCTGTTGAAAAATATGATGATGCAAAAGTATATTTTGTTACATATGATACAGTTTCACATGAAATGTTTTGCAGGTGCAAGCAATTTGAAACTGTTGGGCTTCTATGTCGAGAGAGGGACAAAGAGATTTAGAGAAAGAGGAAGAGGGATAAAGAGAGGCCAATAGATTGCCCCCTTGCCTTCTTGTTCCAACAAGCGGTCTTCCGCGTTGCGCTGTCAATAGACCGTACACCGGCAAAGGTCACCCATCCCTTTCCGGCTTTGCCTTGACCAGAGGGAGGGGGAGAGGGAGAGGAGAGAGGGAGGAGAGAGAGAGATCAAAATTATAATTTTAATATAAAAATTTAAAAAAATCTGAGTTGATAATTATATCAAAAGTCAAAAATCTAGATATTAAAAATTTAAAGTAATTGTCTCACGTGATGTTACATGCCTTAAACCCAAAATCTTGAATATAATTTTGCTACGATCAATTATAAGAACACATTAAAGGTCATGACAATGGTCAATGTTGCGATTATTTCAGATCAATATATTTTGAAAAGATGGACTAAAGATGTAAGAAAAAATTTGTATAACAAACCTAAACTTGCAATGGACACAACAGAATCACTCTATCAAGCAT
This sequence comes from Apostasia shenzhenica, assembly GCA_002786265.1. Classification (NCBI taxonomy): domain Eukaryota; kingdom Viridiplantae; phylum Streptophyta; class Magnoliopsida; order Asparagales; family Orchidaceae; genus Apostasia; species Apostasia shenzhenica. Next base: position 154,511 of record KZ451971.1, on the reverse strand, counting down.
TTCGTAATTTTGCCAGTCGTCTCTCTTACAAACTCATTTTGAAAGCTCAAGAATCTGAAGATGGAAAAGCTAGTTTCGTTAAACACATGCATATGCTGGACTCCATAATTGATTCTATAAACCAACTAGGTTCTACTCATGCAAGGACTTGAAGATGCTTATAAAATAGTTGATTCCTTAATTAAAGATCCACCTAAGAAGAGACCAAAAGGTGTTTTAAATACAAGAATCAAAGGGCCATTAGAAAAAAATAAGAATAAGAAGGGTACTAAACTATTTTAGGTTACTAAATTTATATATTTAACATGATATTCGGTTATCTTACTATTTATCATTGTTTTTTATTTGTAGGAAAAAAAGCAAAGACAACACAATCAATGCTCAAACATTTCAAATCACCAATCCGATGTGCCAACTATTCATGTTCAAATGTCAAGAAATACAATTTGTGAAACTCTTTTTAGTCAATATGATAACTTTGGGACCATGGAATTGAGTTCGATACCTGAAGCATTTTCATATACGGACTTATTACTCGGGAAATATTAATTTCTAATATTGTCAGCTCGAAATGAATTTTTGAGCCCAATGTATTTTTTGTATCTAGTTGATTATCTAAATTATATTTTTTGTATGCAGTTGCATTTTTTGTATCTAGTTGATTATGTAAATGGTTTTTTTATATGATAATTGTGTATTATTTCTATGTACTTTATATTGCAAGATTACTGGTATGTAGATTGCTTCTTGGCTACGTAATTAAAATAAAGTTTTTTTTGCTACGTAGAAAAAAGTCTTCGCTACGTAGCTAATTTAGTCAGCTACGTAGCATATTCACTGAGCCATGCAACATATTTAGAATATTACGTAACTCAATGAGCGAACCCTACTCGTAAGAACTTTTGGCTATGTAGACAGTGGCGGAGCCACATGGTACTTAGGGGTGCAATTGCACCCCCTGAGTTTTTTTTTTTAAATTACATATCTAATTTTTTTTATTTCAGTCCGAATTTCATATAATAAATATCATATCATAAATTATGATAATAAGTTAAAAAAAATATTAAATTAACAAATTATTTAGATAGTTTATAATTTCGATTTTTCATAAATTATTCAACATATAAATTATATAAATAGACTTTATATTAGTGAAAACTCATTCAATTTAAAAAATTTATTTACATATCTTATATTTAAATTAAAAAATTATTATATATCTTTAATAAATAATCAATTAACTTATCATAATTTAGATTTTTAATTCACTAAATTATTTAATGGATTAACACTTAATTTATTGAGTAATCTAGTGTATTAAAATTTTAATTTATGAGTAGCTATTTTATTAGTTAGTTATTTGAGGTATGCAACAAAACTCTTAAATAAAAATCTTTCATTTTAAATGAAATATAATAAGAATTTTTAATTTTTTTTTTTTTTATAATTTAAATAATTTTAAATTATTATAATATTATTATAAATAGTTTATTTGACCCCCCTAGTTTGAGGTCTTGACTCCGCCACTGTGTAACGTAGACAACATTCATATCTACGTAGCTAATTTAGTAGGTTACGTAGTGAATCTACTAAGCTACGTAGCCACTTTCGTATACTACATAGGTCCATGAGCTCTCTTATTATTCTCACGTGTAAACTTTCGTGCTACGTAGCCAAAAGTCATGAGTAGGTAGCTAAGTTAATGAGCTACGTAACATATTTGGTATGTGTTGAAAACCAATGAGAGCTCCTATAACTCCTGCTCGTAAGATCTCTTACCTACGTAGCAAAAACTTTTCCTGCGTAGCAAAAAGTAAAATTTTCTTTGCTACGTAGAAAAAAGTCTTTACTAAGTAGCTAATTTAGTCAGCTATGTAGCATATTCATTGAGCTATGCAGCATGTTTAGAATATTACGTGACTCAATGAGCTTTCATATAAATCCTACTCATAAGAACTTTTGGCTACGTAGACAGCAGTCATATCTACGTAGCTAATTTAGTAGGTTATATAGTGAATCTACTAAGCTACGTAGCCACTTTTGTATACTACGTAGCTCCATGAGCTCTCTTATTATTCCCACGCGTAAACTTTCGTGCTACGTAGTCAAAAGTCATGAGTAGTTAGCTAAGTTAATGAGCTACGTAGCATATTTGGTATGTGCGGAAAATCAATGAGAGCTCCTATAACTCCTACTCGTAAGGTCTCTTACCTATGTATCAAAAAACTTTTACTGCGTAGCAAAAAGTAAAATTTTCTTTGCTACATAGAAAAAAGTCTTCGCTGTGTAGCTACTTTAGTCAGCTACGTAGCTACTTTAGTCAGCTACGTAGCATAATCACTGAGCTACGCAGCATATTTAGAATATTACGTGACTCATTGAGCTTTTAAATAAACTCTATTCGTAAAAACTTTTTGGTACGTAGCCAACAAGCATAACTACATAGCCAATTTAATCTACTAATCTACTTAGCAAATTTACATAGTGAATCTACTAATCTACATATCTCTCACATATTTCCACGCGTAAGATTTCGTGCTACGTAGCCAAATGTCATGAATAGGTAGCTAAGTTAGCTACGTATCCTATTCATATAAACCCTACTCGTAAGAACTATTGGTTACGTAGCTAGCAGCCATAAGTACGTAGCTAATTTAATAAGTTACGTAGTGAATCTAGTAACCTACATAGCATTTTTCGTATGCTACATAGCTCCATGAGCTCTCATATTATTCCCACGCATAAGATTTCTTCGCTACATAGCCAAAAGTCATGAGTACGTAGCTAATTGACTGAGCTACGTAGCATGTTCAATGAGCTACGTAGCATATTTTGGTATGTTCAAGGAGCTACGTAGCATGTTCAATGATAAGCTTCACTACGTAGCATATTCAATGGGCTACGCAGCTTAATTAATAAGCTAAGTAGCTAATTTAGTAGCTACGTAGCATTTTTAAAGAGCTTCACTGCATATTTAGTAGGCTATGTAGCTCACATAACTCCTATTCGTAAAGTTTCTTGGCTATGTAGCAAAAGGTTATTGCGACGTACTTATGTAGTGACCTACGTAGCGTATTAAATGAGCTACATAGTATATTTGGTATGATACATTGCTAATTGAGCACTTATAAAATACAATAGCAAAAGTCAATATAGTAACAAAAACAATTATAAATAAAATCAATAGAATCCAGTACATGAATGGATCAAAGAAGATCATGGTCAAATGTAAATAAGTCATATGCATTTGCAACTTAATAGAATCCAGTATAATGAATGGTTCAAATAAGCTCTTGACCGAATTTAATTAAGTCATATGCAATTTCAGCTCTAAATAAACTCATTTCACTTTACCAATGCAAGTAATCTCTCCACATCCAAGTTGTATGCAATAGCTCTTCTATTTCTTGACAATTCATAATTACAAGTCCTTGGCTTAATATGACTAAACTCTTGTCAATGAGAATATATTAAGAAATATATTTATCGTATGAAATTATATAATAGTACTCACCTATTATCCATATGCAGCAGTGTTTCATCTATAAAAAATGCTTTTTCTGCACCAATCTTCTGCTTCCCTAGATAATTTAGATTTGACTGTAAACTCTCACTCTTGTTAGGAGTATCAGAGTCGTCTACTAGCACTATCTCCTCTATATCCACTTTTTTTGATACTTTATCACTGTTGAATTTTCCCCTAGTGTATATTTTCATATTTTCCTTTTCATCTTCTTTATGTATTTGTATCTCCTCCATAATTACTTTCACTACATCCTTTATATCTTTCACTGACTGCTTACTCAATTCATTGATTACATCCTCTTCATATTCTACTGTAATTGCATTTAGCTCTGTCTTCTTTGACTTAACAGATTGTGCTCTTGTTGTAACTAACTTTTTTATGTACCTAGGTAGTAGAACGTAAGAGGAGCCAAAAGATTTTCTGATGGTGATAAAGATCTAGCCACATTTTGCAAATTGATGGCTAGTTCTGTAGCCATACATGTGGCGCTTCATCATCTTGAAACATCATGCATTAATCTTTGAAGCTGTTTGGAGCCTCCCAAACCTCGTGAGTGAGGTTTGGAGCCTCCAAACCTCGTGAGTGAGGTTTCGGCCCTCCAAACCTCGTGAGTGAGGTTTCGGCCCTCCAAACCTCGTGAGTGAGGTTTGGTCCTTTCAAACATTCTGCATGACCCTTGTTCAAACAGCTCTCCCAACCATATCAGGCACGATGTTTCTCAGCTATACTTATCACTGTCAGCGTGCTCTGGCCGCACCGTTTTCAATGCAGCATGCTTCGGCCATCACGAATCCCCAGAAGCAGTACCGAGATCAAAAGGTCAAGCTCTCTTTACTGACTCTGGTACCTCCAGTGGCCGACAAGCGGCGCGAACCCAGAGCTTGTCCACCTCCTTTCCTCCGGAAAACCCGGATAAAGCTGCATCATCCGCTGCCTACAAATACCAAGGAACAAGGTTCAAAGAAGAAGGGATCAAGCACCCAGGATCAACAGATCAGAAGAGGAGAATCGCCCCAAGAAGAGCAGAATCTCTCCTCTATCATCTCTTGTAAAACAGGAGCTTGAGAGCAAGAAAAGCTCTCTCTTTCTCTTTCTTTCTCTCTCTTCCTCTTATAAGTTCTTTGTATTAGTCTTTACGGCTACCTTTTTCCATTAGTGAAACTTCTTCGCTGACCGCTCGGTGGACGTAGGAGATTTTCTCCCTGAACCACCTTAAATTGTTGTGTGCTCTTCTGGATGCCTCAAACTCCCTTTCTTAACCCTCAATCATCAGTCTTACCTCTTTGCGCGCCGCCATCTCCCGGAACTCTCTCTTTCTTTTTTGGTGTTCTTTGGAATCTCCTACATTCTACGTCAATAATGAGTCTTATGTATCATTTTACAAATTTTAATTATTATTGTTGAATTATTATTTTTTTGGTTTTCTAAATTATTATTATGGAAATTCCTCTGAAATTCCAGTGCCTGTTCAAAGGACTATGCAAACCGGGAAAACGACCGCAGATTGAAACCCCTTTTGCTTATTAGGGTAAATATAAATTCAAATCCTTTTAGGATATGAGTTAATGTCAGATAGATTTGTAATTTTTAAAAAATATCATCAAAGTTTCTTAGATATGAGCACAATATTAAATATTTTTTTATAAAAAAATATCATTAAACATAAAATATTATTTTATCATCCTTCTCCTGCATTTATGTCTGTTTCTTTGTTAAAGATATCTTTGTAATTTTAAAAATAAATATTTAAAAATGCATTTCTTTAATCTTTAATTATATAATATCAGAGAAAAATAATTAAAAATAAATTATGTGGAATATTTAAGTTAAGTTTAGAACTCAATTTAAAAAATTTAACAAATCTCAGAATTTCAACATTAAATTTTAAAAATTATAAACATATTTGATATTAACTCTTTACCTCAAGATTTTATATGATATTTATTTTTTTTATTTATTATTTAAGGACTATTTTTAATAGTATGTCCCTGCTCTAAGTTTTTTTTTTTTTTTTAAAATAAAAGAATAGCAAAAATTAGCCCTTGTTATTTTCTTGACTAAACTGTTCAACAAACCCAATTGGTTGGCTACCTACCACCAAGAGTCCTAAACTCTGGTCCAAAGTTGGTATCTTTAATACTCAAAAAATATTAAAGTGCACTGGTGGGCCCTTACTACTCACAAGTCACACCTCACGAGTCAACGGAAATTCAGTTACTTTTTAATTAACTTTTTGCTAAAACTGAAGTTTTTCTATACTAAAATATATTTAAGCTATGTAAATATATGTTTAATATAATTAATGTGTATATTCATGAGTTATTAGTGCTGATAATAACAATTTAAAATTCAATATTTGACTTAAAATTTTATTAAATTAACTAAACATGTTATATAATTGATATAATATAGTTCTTATTATAATTTATATAAGATACGAGTAAGGATATGCAAGAAAAATGAATTTAATATCAACCGATTTAAATCTTAATCAAATTTGAACAAAATCTATTTTAATAAAATTAGAATTCAAGTTATTATTAATAGAAACGAGAAGTTTGATATCTTCATTAAAAAATTATAGTAAAAATAATATTATAATTGAAATTAGATTTTAATTAAATTTTTTTATGATCTTGGAGTCAATCACTGCTTCAATATCAAAAAAACCAAAAAAAAAAAAAAGTCAAATCACCCCTAAAGGACGGGGGCCACCATTCTCACGTGCGGTCGCACGCGTGTGCGTCGGCTTCATTGTAGCAACTCATTCCATTAACTGGACCGTCGATTTTTTTAATATGGACGGTAGATGATCAATGTGGTATAAAAATAAATTATAAATTATTCAGTGGGCCTCTGTTAATTTCTCACTGCCGTGCTTGACGCTTCAAGCTTCTCTGATTCTTCTTTTGAAGTTTTACCGCCGCCTCCGAAATTCGACCGCAGGCTTGTTCTTCAGCTCTGCAACTTTCGGCGAGAAATCTTGGATTCCGACGAGAAATCTAGGGTTCTGGCGGGGGCATCCGATTCCTTTTTCAAGTATTTGTGTCTGACGAGGCAGAGGTGGCTGGGATTGGCTGTTAGGGAGAGAAGATCTTAGGGTTCTGAGTTATGTTTTTTTGTTGAAGGGTTAGGAAATGATGGGAGACAACGCGCATGGCAGTATGGAGACGGTTATTGCAGCCGCGAACGCCGTCGCTTCTGCCGAGAGTCGAGCTCAACGTATCACTGTTCGGGTATTGTTGTTTACAGGATGTTTCTCTCTAATTTTACTAATTTATTGGGAATTCGTATAAATATGTTCTTCTGTTCACAGTGTGTAAGTTCTTTTTTCCGATCATTCAGTTGGAAACTCATATTATCGTATCTCATGTGCTTGAAGCTCTGGTTTAGATCTAGGTTCAGCATACTGCAGCTTAATTAGATTAAATTATTTTCATTATTTTTTTTAAAATATCAAATATCCTTGTCAACAATGGGATAAATGGTCTCTTTTTAGCTTAAAATATACTGATTACTGCACTATATATGTTTCATTTTTCTGTCGGTTGTAAGATTTAATCTTATGATTGTCATTTCTACTTGTCATTTGCTTTTCATTATATAATATGAATATATGATTGCTACTTATGCGTGTCAACCTTTTCTTTCGCAAAGTTAGAATTTTTGCAATTAGAGTTTTTCTCTTCTTAATTTTAAAGACATAATATTTTTGAAAATGCTTTCATTTAGCTGTGTCATGTGCACCGTGAATCATGTTAGACTCATTCAACGCATCATTATCTCTTATGACATCTCCCATATAAATCCTTTTGGCCTATCTAACATAGACTGAGGTTTCATTTCAATCATTTTAATAATAGTTATAATCTCTTACTCACTTTCTTTGAATAGAATTTAATGAAGAGGAGAAGTCTATGTAACTAGCCTGAACTAGTTTATGGTCAATACTATGTTTATCATAAATGACTTATGTCTTTTTTGGTAAAGCATTTAATTTGATGGCGCTTTTATTGGAACATGAAAGTTCTTTTTTGCAGGTGTTGGAGTACCATGCTAAGTTCTTAATTTTCATCTGTCTGTAGTTTCTTATGGAAATACTTGGTGAAGATATTTGTTGTCAGCGTGTTTTTGTTTTTGTATTCTTGATTTCAAACTGTACATGGACTTTTCCCCTCAAAAATTGTAATTTCTGTATTATGTTTTATCTAATTTGAATGCAAAAAACTATGATCCATTCAACTCCTCTACGTTTATTTCCCACAGAGGAGAAGATGGAAAGCTTTGTTTCGCATTCCCTGTTGCTTCAGATCGTACCAACAAACAAATCGCATTAGCCGTTCAGTTCTTGTTCCCGAGCCGATGACTGAAGGTTCTGATGCACCTGCACCTTTCAACCTAATCCAAACATCAGGACTATTGGTTGCACCTCCTTCCTCACCCGCTTCTTTCCTCCAATCTTATCCTCCCTCTACAACCCATTCACCGGCAAAGTTCTTCTCCCTTTCCGCTCTTGCAGCCAATTCATACTCTCCCACTGGATCTTCGTCTATCTTTGCTATTGGGCCATACGCAGATGATACGAAGTTAGTCAGTCCGCCATTCTTCTCATCCACCACGGAACCATCCACTGCTCCTGTCACTCCGCCAGAACCCGCCATTCAAACAACTCCCTCTTCACCTGAGGTCCCATTCGCTGAGCTGTTGTCCTCAACCTTTGATGCCAACTGCAAAAGAAGTGAAGCTTACGACTTCCAGCCATACTACTTCCACCCTGGGAGCCCTATCAGCCACCTAATATCACCCACCTCCGTTTGTTCAGGCACTTCATCGCCCTTCCCTGATATGGAATTTAATTCTCATGGTCAAGACTCGGTTCCCTCCTTCCCAGTAGCAGAACCACCAAAGATTTTGAGTGCTGAAGACCTCGCTTTGCGCAAGCTTGCCCACAGACAAATTGCTCGAGATAATGGTTCTATTCTGGAAGGCAGAATCACAGCAGTCAGATCTACTGTGAATGAAGGCAGAATTCAGAACGATGAATCCTATAATGATGATATCTCTTTTGAATTTACAGCACTTGATGCTCGCCACAAGGAGAAGAAATCAGGATTTGCCAAAAAGGTCAGTCCGGTGTCTCCCGGTGATTTAGCACAAACTATAAATGCAACCAATAACGCAAATGGAATATCACTTGAGCATTCATCCGAGCTTCGAGCATCGAAGGAGTTCAATTTCAATGTTGAAGCCGAGACTGTTGATGTCAGGAACTGGGTATTATTTCCTGTATGCCATCCTGGAGTTGGCTGACCTACTATACTGTGACTCCAGTAGTTGAAACCTGGAAACAGCAGCACAGAGTGAGCTTCTGGTGTTTCGACTTACCAGCTATTCTTGAAAATCAGAAGCCAGATATGGAGTTTTTGGTGCCAGAATAGCTAAAATCTCACTGTAAATTGTATCTTTTCACATAAAACTTTTGAGCTTTTGAATTCATCCTGCGCATGTTGCAGGTTATAGTAATCTGAAGGGGAAGTATTGATCTCTTTAGCAATCTGTTCAAAAATTTGGGCAAGGGAAGATGGAACTTCTGCAATTCTTTTATTTTACTACTTGAAATGTGAAGAATTTTGTAATCTTTTGCTCCGTTCTTATAATTTATGTGACATGCCAGTTTCTTTTTCATATATATTATTAAACCAAGTCAATTGACCAGAGATGATTCATTCCGTGAAGAATTTTTCTGCCAATACCCAAGATTTGATAATGCTAAATAGATTTGATTTGATTGAGGATTCGCAGATCTCTAGTGTTTTATGTTGTTTTGGATTAATTGAATATTTTTTTGCTGATTTAGGTTGATTCAAATTTTTTATTTTTTGGTAAATTTCCTCCAGATATTTGCAAATTGGTTTTTATTTTTTAAAAATTTTGATTTGAATTCTTAAATTTGTAAAAATATTGATGTTTAGTTCTAATTAAAATATAAATATTAACTATTATGGCTCCGTTTGTTTGCCCATTGAAAATTAACCTTGTTTAATTTTTACCAGGCATATCACATCACACATAAAATTTAATATTAAAAATTAATTTTATTTCACATTTTACATACATTACTAAACTAATAACTAACTTATATCACATCCCTCGCATATCCCAACATAATAACTATCACATCACTCACATACTCTAATATAATAACTAATTTTACTTCACATCATTCACAATTTTCAATAAAAAATATCTCTATTTAAATTTAATTTTAACCTTGTTAAATTTAACCTTACAAACAAACAGACCCTATGTCATAAGAATATTTCCAATCTTTAATTATTTTGGGCGTTTTTAAAGATAATTTTAAAATATTAATATTTATTTTTTGGTTTTAATTTTTAGAACGAGAAAAGTAAGAAATAACAGAAATTTAATTTTAAAAAATTAAAAAAATATTTAAAAATGAGAGATATAATAATTTTTTAATATGTGTAAATTATTTAAATTAATTAAAAAAATAATTAAAAAGATGAGAGTTTGAAAGTGGATGAAAGTTCAGTGTTTTTACAACTTTAAAGATTAAAACAGATATTTTTCTTGAATTAAAAAATTAATTAAAAAGTTTTTTTTTTTGAAGCTAAAGATGCTATTATTATATGACAAAAGACTTGTAGAAAAATGTTTTGAGCTAAATAACTCAGTAATCTCTACATAAATGTGACCCAACTGCCTTGAAGGTTATCCAAGTCTTTTTTTAATTATTTATTTATTATAAAAATGTTTTAACCTATCCTTTGTTCTCATAATTTATGTGCTTTGACTTTGTTTCTTTCATAGATTTCTAGTAGTTTTGTTCGACATGCTATCTCTCTTTTTAAATTTTGGATAATTACTTATATACCACATAATTTAATTTTATTTATGCCTTACCTATCCATTCTTAATTAATTATACTATGCATATTCAAAACATTACAAAATCTTACATACGCATAATTGAGTTAAAACCTAATCAAAATATATTTGAAAAAAAAAATTTTGTTAGTAAATCATTAAAATTATATTTTTATTCTTAATGGTATATATTTTTTTCTTCCTCAGTACCACACTAAAGCACTGATTTATCCTAAAATTAATTCACGTCGCGGATGTCTTCTTCATTTGTCATCACCTAAACATTAAAGTTTTAGTATTTTCACTCAAAATATATTTAAATATCCTTAAAATAATATGACGAATGGCCCAGATTTTTTGTAATTTAATTATAGTTAGGTATTGAAAAATTATGATTACTCATTATAATAAAAATAAGTTAAAATATGTGTATGTAAGATTTTCTAATGTTTTAAGTGTGCATAGCGTAATTAACTAAAAATAGATGAGTAAGGCATAAATAAAATTAAATTGTGTAGTATGTAGGTAATTATCTCTTTAAATTTATATTGTCCCTTTTCAAGCATCATCTATAAATATTATTCAAAAAAACACACAAGTTCATTAAAACGAAAAAAAAAAAAGAAACTGAACTATTAGACAAATCCTCATATTAAAAAAAAAAGGTAATTGTTAAATATAAACATCGTTGTATAGATATGCTTTGGAGGATGCTCATACAGAGTATTTGAAAATTAAAAATAATTAAAAGTAAAATTTTAAAAAGTACAATGAAAATAAAATAGTCATATTTTTAATCTCACATAATGATATAAAATTTAATTATTGGCGGAAGTATTCATATATTGAATAATATTTTTATTCATGATTTTTTATATAATATTTTTCTTTGGGTAAATTATGTTTGAGTTTTTAAGTAAAGGCACATTATCATGTAAGTTTACATTTAAAAATTTAATCTTTGAGTCTCATAATCAGATACAGTATATCAATTAAGGTCATTTTTAATTTTTTTAATATTACAATTTTATAAAATTCCAAAACTACTCTTCTCTTAATCTCTATCCTTAGGAAAAAAAATACTTGGGTTCGGACACCTCTCCACCTCATAATTTCATACCCCAATAACATGGCGACACCTGGCAACAAGGTGAGAGAAAGAGAGGAGAGAGAGGAGAAAAAAGAGGAGAGAGAGGCGGTGGGCACAGAGGAGAGAGAGGGTGAGCTGGCGGCAGGAGAGAGAAAGAGAGGAGAGA
>KZ451971.1:90336-142334 GCA_002786265.1 Apostasia shenzhenica | reverse complement strand
TTTAAAATTTAAAGTATTGATTTAAGAAGAAATTATAATATAATTTCTATTTTAATAATTTAATAATTATAAAAAATAATTATTTAGTCCTAATTTTTTATTAAAAACTTTTTTAGTCATAAAAATTACAATTGAATTTTCTATTTTTTATAATAAAATTTATAATTTAATTTTTTTATTTTATTTTAGTTTAAATTTTCTTTTAAAAAAATATATTTTACAAATAAAAAATTAGAATAATAAAAATTCAAAAAATTTCTCCTCTCTCTCCTCTCTTTCTCTCTCCGCCTCACCCTCTCTCTCCTCTCTCTCTCTCTCACCTCTGCTGCCCACAGCCTCTCTCTCCTCTTTTTTCACCTCTCTCTCCTCTTTTTCTCTCACCTTGCTGCCAGGTGTCGCTATGTTATTAGGGTATGAAATTATGAGGTGGAGAGGTGTCCGAACCCAAGTATTTTTCCTCCTTAGGGTGGCCAGGGCATGGAGGCACCAGTTGCCTGTGAGAGCTGCGAAGTCTTAAGCGCGAGTATGTGCAGCCCTTAATTAAGCAAGCGACACGTCGGTTGCCCACGAGGGCAGGCGACCCGCTTGATGTTCATGTAGCTTCGCGCTTAGGGATGCGTGGCTCTCACGAGTAGCCTACTGTTCTGCGGGCTAGCTACCCTTCAGTGGCCACTCAAAGCAGGTAGTTGTGCGTGAACTACCGTAATAGAGAGAGAAAAGAAAGAGAACACATAAATTTGTACTTTTTAGAAATTTAAATAATAATAAAATTAAAGAAAAACTTAAAATTAAAATTTATATGATATTATGTCTTGAATTTAGAGATTTTTTTAATAAATAAAATTAGAGATTTGTGTGTAATTTATCTTTTGTTTGACTTTTAAAACGTCAAACTGACCGAAGGTCAAATCCGAAGCTTCCATCAACCCCTGCCCGTGGGTCAAACTCGCACAGACCATACGCCAAATTTGACCAGTTAACTTTCGCCCTTCACAGGCTCCCACCTATATTAGGGTTCTTCTCTCCCCTGATATTCCAACGATTTAGAGAGACAATAACGGAGCAGAACGATGCCACCCTTCGACGGCGCCGCCACCGGAGCCTCCTGCTTTGCGGCCCTTCGGACGCCGGAGCCGGCCATCGTTACCCTAAATGTCGGCGGGCAGATATTCCACACCACCACCAAAACCCTAGCCGCCGCCGGCCCCTCCTCTATTCTCTCCTCCCCTCCCCCCTTCATCGACCGGGACCCCGACCTTTTTGCCGTCCTCCTCTCCCTCCTTTGCTCCGGCCGCTTCCCGTCCTCCTTCTCATCCGGTGACCGTGCCGCCGCCGTCTCCGACCTCGCCACCGAGGCCGCGTTCTACGGCATTGACCACCGTATTGTTCCCTCCGCCCTCTCCTCTTTTTCCTCTTTCTCCCCCCTCTCCCTCCGCCGCTCTCTCCTCCTCTCCTTACCTGGCCGTGAACCCGTCTCCGCCCTCTCCGCTGCCCCATCAGGCGAAATCGTCGCCGCTCACGGCTCCAAGATCACATATTTCGACTTCTCGCTCCGCCACAAGAAGACCCTTCTCACCTCCCTCCCCGCCGTCGACTCAGTCCTCTCTCTCCCTCAAACGTCCCTCGCAGCCGCCGGCGCTGGCGACTTCCCGGGCCTCCAAATCCTCGACTTCAGCTCGGGAACGCTCCGAAAAACCCTCCACTGGCACCCTCACCCATCAGTCCCCGGCGCCGCTGTGCAAGCCGTCGCCGCCGCCGGTGATCGCAATCTCCTCTTCTCCAGCTACGAATCCTGTCGCCGCAACGCCAGCGCCATTGTTGCCTTCGACCTCGGCCACGCCGGCGACTTCTGCCCTGTTTCCGAAATCGGTCGCCGGGAGATTTACGGGGCCGAGCTCGAATCCGCCATTCCGGCGACCAAGCTCAAATGGGTTTCCTCTCTCAATCTCCTGATGGCGGCGGGATCACATTGGGGCCCCTCCGGAGTTGTGGGAAGCATCCGGCTGTGGGATATCCGTGCCGGCGGCACTCCAATCTGGGATTTCAACGAGAAAGTCGACTGCTTTGCGGACGTGACGGCCTCCGGCGAGCTGTCGGCGATGTTCAAGGTGGGGGTAAGCTCCGGAGAAATTTTGATGGCGGATTTGAGGAGATTCAAAGCGGAGGATCCATGGGTTGGGATTGGAGTTCGGAGGAGGAAGAACGGAGAGAATGTGGGGAAGAAAGAAGGGAAGGGGTGCAGGATTGAGAGCGAAGGGAGGCAGGTTTTCTGCAGCAGGGGAGGGGAGGTGGAGATGTGGAGCGAGGTGGCGATGGCGGAGGCGCCGCCGCCGGATGAGAAGAAGGTGATGAGAAGGAATGTGCTGGGAAGGGCGCATGAGAAGGGCGGCGGGAGGATTTTGCTGATGGGGTTTGGGGGGAAGAGGATGGCGGTGGGGAGGAGTGGGGAGAGCTCCGTTGAAGTTTGGGAAAATTAAATTTTCTTTTCTTTTTTGGATTTTGTATTCTTTTTGAGATTTTAGTGATGGAATTCCCAAAAAAAAAATGATGCACAGGAATTCATGAAAGCTGTAAATTTTATTTTTTGAATTCTATTTTTCAATTGTTCTAATTATAAATTAGAGTTGAGAATTATTTTCATTTCATTTTTTAATAATCATTTTACATGTAGGTTTTAAAATTTGTAATTGCTTCATTTTTAATCAATTAAATATTAATCAATTTCTGTCTTTTTGAGACATTTTGCTAATTTTTGCCATTCATTCTCTATTTATTAATTTTGGTAGCCAGTGTAGTAAAAATAATCTAAAAATCATTTACCTTTTACAAATAACTTAATAGTTGAACTTTAATGTCTTTTTGAAATAATGATATATTTTTAAAAATTTAAAGAAATGAATAATTAAGATTAAAATTGAAACTTTTTAATTTGAATTATAGAAGAATCTTACTTGTAATATTAGATAAATTATAAGAACCTATTAATTTTTTTTTAAAATTATGATCTAAAATATAATTAGGAACCCTTAATTATAAATAAATTTATATGACTTGTACCTAATATGAGATTATTTGGATGCAAATTTTCATGACTTATTATATAAGGCAACAATTTATTATCACTGCTGGCTATATAATTATAATGAAAATTAATTTAAGAACACACATTTAAATGTTTATGAACTTTAAATTGTGTCTGCAATTAATTATGCATTGTGATATGCATGTTTTCATTATTTTTGCATAACTTTGCATACAAATTATTTACCTTTTTAAATATCTGTTATGAATGTTAACAAATCTTTATGAGCCGCGCAAATTAAACAAATAAAAAGACTTATAAGAAATAATTATTTCGAGGATTATCGTCGAAACAACAATTCAATAAGATATGTTATATAGTTTGCAATATTTTGGATATGTGATAGTATCAAATTGTGAATAAAATAAAATTATAAATATTTTATAAAAATTTTCTTTATGAAATCATCAATTTGGTATAAAAATTATAGTGGGCTTAATGAATATTTTGTTAATTAAAATTTTATTTTGTAATTATAATTAATTAATTTCGAAATATTATTTTAATGAAAAGATGCATTTAAATTAAGAGATGTGTCTTTTAATTAAAGATCACTTTTAACTGCCTTTTGGCTATCGAATTAATCTTAAAATATCTATAAATTTCACATATTTTCTGCAATCTTATTTGGTTAGAGAGTTTTGAAATTTTGTTGTATCCTGAAAAATAATTGCGTTTATATCGTAAATTTACCTTAAGGAAAGTGTTAATCACGCCTCAAAGCTTTCACTTTTCTTAAGTAACTTACAAGATATATTTTGAGAAGTTCTCGAATCGAAATCTCAGACATGATTTTCTCTTAGGATCGAGTTCAACTACTGCGTACTGCCTTTTCTTCAACACGAAAAACTCGTAGTCTCCAGAAGATTAATTATATTACAACTCTTTTAAATGCTAAAAGATGAAATGAAATGATCATATGAACATTTTACTTTCACTATCGTTGCTCACTCAATTTCCACCTTCTATTAGTCATTGATGAAAATCATAATAGAAGTATTATAATTATATCATAATAACCTTCTATTAATCATAATTTCCACCTTCTATTAGTCAATCTCAACGTTTGCTTTCTAACTTTTGATGCAGCAACATGTTAATGATGCATAATTGATTGTATATATGGTTGTTTCAACTTCAAAATTTAAAATTAGAATTAACAGATGGGTGAGAATAACAAATCGAAGGGAAGGGAAACGGGACGAACGTTAAATAATCGCCTACAGATCAACTATAGATGAGGACTTCCCTCGAAAATCTTGGAGGTTCGTTGGAGGGTATGTTGGAGGCCGTCTTACGATGGTATTGAAGTGGGCGTCGCCAGATAACTAAGTGATTGTTTAATATTGGGAGAAAGTAAGGCTTCAAAATTCAGATTATTATTCATAGTTATTGCTATTTAAAGCTCGGATGTTGTCGAAAAGACGAGGATTACAACTAGGGTGGGTGACTGCGACTCTGAATATTTCATTGTGTTTCGCAACCCTTCACTAGCGAGTGTGGCGCTTTACCATAACTTACGCTAGAGATCAATCTTACTATTAGTTACTAGACCAGCCATCAAGCTCTCGAACAAGATGGGGACCAAATAGGGTCTGCATTTCTTTGACTCCGTCTCACCATATGGTATGTTTCAAATGTCATTTCAATTTTTTTTTTCTACTAAGAAAATATTAGCCAACTGTTGACGTAGGATATAGGGGATCCCAAGAAACACAGAGAGAGAGAGAGTTCCGAGAGACGGCGGCACGCAGAGAGCTGAGCATGTCGGTTGAGGCTTAGACTAGAATCAAATGCATCTAGAGCAATACACAGAAGTTTAAGGTGGTTCAGGGAAGAAATACCCTACGTCCATCGAGCAGCCGGGTGATTGATTTCACTAGAGAAAGAAAAAGGGTGGTCGAAAAGACCAGTACAATGGTTAGAAGAGGGAGAACTTTTTTAATTTAAACTCTAATACAAGTATGGTGGAAAGATGAGAGTGTTCCTCTTCTCCTTCTCCTCCTCCCTGAAGCTTTGTTCAGGGGTATTTATAGGAGAGTGGATGGAGAGCTCCGCTCGGATTTTCTGGAGGGAAAAAAATATAAATAATGTTGAGCCCACGCTAGTGGTCCCAATGCTGTCGGCCACTGGAGGGGCTAAAAATAATGGGTGAAGAGTTTGTCTTCTTGGGGTCCGTGATGGCTGAAGCATGTGAGCCCTTGATTTGCGTGTCTGAAAAAAGTATTTTGTGTGGGAAACGGCGCGGTCGGGCCACGCCGACTGCAACAGGTGCAGCTGAGGAACATCGTCATCAATGTTTGGGGAGAGCTGGGAAACGTCATGCCCGATGTGGCTGGGAGAGCTGGAAACATCGTGGACGAAGTTTGTGAGCTATAACCCAAACATCGTGGACAAGGTTTGGGATCTGCAAAAATAATAATCATAAAGTTAGTAGCCAAGTGCCACGTGTATAGCTGTGGTGCAGCGCTGGAGCCACATGTCAACATCAGCCCCCCGCATGCTGGGGCGCAAACATTTATGTGAGTCCTGGCATGCAAACCATGACAGTGGTGAACGCGTTGCCTAAGGTTGGCATGGGTAAAGTCAGGGGAGCACCCCGACTCTTCTCACCGTCCCTTGGATTCCTGCAAGGAAAGGAAGAAAGGAACAGTTAGTGAGATGGCGGAGCAAAAGAATTAGGCTAACTTGGCATTTAAGGAGCAGGCCTCCTCCAGATCTCCTGAGAAGGAGAGGCATTGCTTCGCCTTGCTGGTGCTATGAACCAAGTAGAATGTTTGATTTGTTGGATTGATATGAATGAATTTTGATAGAACTATGAATAATTCTGGAAGCCAATGAATTCCTGTGAATATGTTGAATTTGACGAAATAATTTCCAGAAGAGATGCTGAGCTCAATCCAGTTGATTAGCTTAATAATGATAGCCGTAACTGTTAAGAGCTCAAAATGTATGTGTCTTTTCAGCATTGACTCCAGAATAAATTCAGCCAATACCTGCACAAGAGAGAAGTAATAGTAGTGATCTTGCCTAGGAGTAGTTTTCGAGGTGAACTTCCCCGATGTCATAGGACATGGTAGTCTGAAATATCGTAAAGATGTTTGTACTATAAATATGGGTTGACCTCCATTAGAGCGGCAGATCTTAGTGGAAAGAGCATTTTTGAGAATATAATATCTGATTGAGAAGTAATCTGGTTAATTCCCTTTGTAGCAGGTTAAGAATAAAACAGAACTGATAAGGCATTTCTTGAATTTGACTTGAAATCGTACTCCTTTATGCATCTGCACAGGAAAGAAGTAATGATAGTAGTGAAGATCCTACTTAGGAGGAGTTATGTGACCCAATGCCAAAAAGACGGAGTGTCTGAAATATCGTGGATGATGTTTGTACTTGAGGCATGGGCTGACCTCCGCTAAAGCAGATTTTAGTAGGAAGCGAAGGCACTCTGCTTAGGGGGGACCTGTATCATGGGTAGATAGCAGGGACTGCCCTAAGGCTACGAGCAAGGCTTCTGGCCTTCTGCTAGCCAGATGGACTTATGAAAGAGTTTCGAATGTAGGTGGAGACCCCATCTGTCAGGCGTAACTAGGCTCAGTGATCTCCGTATATGAGGAGTGAGTATAATGATCTATCATGTACGAGACGCGAAAATCTCAGGTACAATAGTTGAGAGTTTGAGATTAGAATCACACTTGTTGCACGATGCTTAAATAAAAGATGAGCTAATTGTGCTTTAGATAATACCTCAGCATGAATATTAATATTAGGATTAACAGCATAAGAATTTCAGAATTAGATAGTGCTAGGTGCATAAATATCGTGGATGACACATGGATCCACTTTGAAATCATGAAGCTTGATAAACATCGAGATCGATTGATGTAGTATTATGAGATTTAGAATTTCTAAATGCCAATATAACCTAAAAATGCAAACATGTAGAATATATTTTAACAGAGCTTCATAAGACAATACGAGTCAATCTAGCTCTAAATGAATAAGTCCAAGCTAATATAGAAAAAACATGAAAGATTCATGCATGTCGATAAGCTCAACTAAGGAATCAATCACGGTAATTTTCATGAGAAATAATTGCTAACATGAGATCCTAAGCTACTATAAGCAATAGCATAAAATTCATACGAGTTAATCAACAAGTCTAAATGAGTTCATACATGAAAGGATTAACAATATGTAGCAAATGAGAGATAACAAAACGGTAACATCAAGGAGGGGTGGATGCAACTAAGGGAAAATAAAGAAGCAATAAGATAATGGAATCTACCCGATTGGGCCGGCGGTGGCCGGCTTTGATCAAAGGGGAGGGGAGACACTACCTTTCTCTCCTTCCAATTTCTTTACTTTATAGGCATTTGGTTCTTTTCATGATAATATTTAAAATAAGTTAAATCCAACCATTAGATCATTAACTTTTGATCCTAACCATTGGATCTAAGGTTATCTAATCTAATGATAAGATACCTTAATGAAGTGTCATGACCCAATAAGCCCACAAACCCAAAATAATATGTGCTCTTCTCAAAAGCTCATATATAAGCCCAATACTTCCCATGCCCATGAATAATATAATATCTCTCACCCACTCACATAAAGCCATGAAAATAAAAATGTTAAGAAAAAAAAGAAAAGTACAACATATCAAAATAAATAATAAGACACAGGCATAATATGTCTGAACTAAAACCATTATCACTGATGGAGTTGATACCGAGGATGTTCCGCATCATCGATATTTGGCAAGGGCCATCGTGTACGATGGTTAGTGTTAACCAGATTTCAATATTTTGTCTCTCTGATGTTTCCTTCTTTTCACTTTGGGCTTGGTAACATCGAGGGAGCTGCTCCCTTCAGCGTTCTCCAAAAGTATGAACTGGCTATCCCTTGCGATCAACTCAGAGTAACTCATGGGTTTCATTAGTTGCAGAGATTTGGATAGATCTCTACTAATCAGTCCTTTGCCATAATCATGGATGGTGACAGTAGAAGAGATGTCTTCGGCTTCTGCCACAATGGCGAAGAAGCAGTTGGTGCAGTTTCGCAGACTTTGTTTCTCACCCTGCTTGATGTTGGCGAGCACCATATCAGATATGACCATGTGCGTCTGACCAATGAAGCGAGTAATTGCTTCCCATTTCAGATGATTATAGGAATAGATGTGTTCTCGGGGGTCAGTAGTACCTCTGTAGGATTCAAGGCGTGGTGACTTGAAGTCCTCTAGGACCGACGCTAAACGGATGTCTTCAGAGAAAGGGGTGTTGCCATCAAGCAAGCCAAAGAAGGGATCGGGTCCGTATTGGAGGGCCTAAGTACCTGAGAAAAGACTATTCCGTCCAATGAGAAAAGGAGGAAAAGCTGGAGGAAAGACGGCAGACGCAGGAAGTGGACATGCAGGGAAGAAATCCCCTACGTCCACCGAGCAGCCGGGTGATTGATTTCACTAAAGAAAGAAAAATGGTGGTCAAAAGGACTAGTACAATCGTTAGAAGAGGGAGCCAGAGAGAGAGGAAGAGCTTTCTTAATTTAAGCTTTAATACAAGTATGGTGGAAAGATAAAAGTGCTCCTCTTCTCCCTCTCCTCCTCCCTGAAGCTTTGTTCATGGTATTTATTGGAGGGTGGATGGAGAGCTCCGCTCAGGTTTTTCGGAGGGAAAAAAATATAAATAATGCTGAGCCCACGTTGGTGGTCCTACTGCTGTTGGCCACTGGAGAGGTTGGAAACAATGGGTGAAGAGTTTGTCTTCTTGGGGTCCGTGATGGCTGAAGCATGCAGGCTCTTGGTTTGCATGTCTGGAAAAAGTGTCTTGTGCGGAAAACGGCGCGGTCGGGCCACGCCGACTACGACAGGTGCAGCTGAGGAACATCGTCATCGATGTTTGGGGAGAGATGAGAAACATTGTGCCCGATGTGGCTGGGAGAGCTGGAAACATCGTGGACAAGATTTGGGATCTGCAAAAATAATAATCATAAGTTTAGTAGCTAAACGCCACATGTATGACTGTGGTGCAGCGCTGGAGCTACATGTCAACACTAACCTTGGTCAAGTGAAATGGATTAAAATTTTCCACTCTCCAGTGGATGATTAGAACTACTTTTAGAATTGATCACAAGCATTTAACAATTATAATACCCTTGGACTCTATGCAAAAAGCATTATTACACGAGTTTCTATAGCTCAAATCTAGTCGAATTCTCGCTCCACTCTCTATCGTGTGACGTCGTGAGCAAAGAAAATGAGAATCCATGTGGGAGGAGTTCGACTTTCTTTGATAGACGACGAGAGCTCATGCATGCAGTTGAGGTTAATATATTGGCATAGAGGACTGCTGAGTTGGTCAAGAGAGAGATTTTTTATTTAAACTAACAGTTAGTCAAAGTTAGTTGATTCTTTGGCAAGGGTTGGTTGTACTAACCCAATCTTTAGTCCCTGTTGTATCTACTCAACGACTTATGTATTAAAAGATTCAATTAAAAAAATTAAACAAAATTGGTCAAATTCAGTCGGTTTTTTTTAAAACATGATATGAAAAATAGTTTGATAATTGAATTTATTTAGTTATATAGTTTGAATTTGATTTCGTAAATTTGAAATCTGAGCAAATTTTCAGAAATATCATGCACAATTAAGTGATAATATTATCGTAATTATACTTTATCTTTAAAATTCATGCGTAAATTTAATTTATATGATATCTATATCAATCAAATGTGACATTTCGATATTTTTATAATATAATTAATTTTATTCAATTAAGTTAATATATTTATTTCTCTATTCTCCCATCCCCTCCATGCTTTCTACCCATATATAGTTATCTTTTTTATTTTTTAAATTATGATATTCATTTACTCTTTTTCTATCATGTTTTTACTTTTTATGGTTACCAAAATTTGCTATGATATGTTATATTATTTTAAAATTTTAAATTTTTTTAATATAATAGTTAAATGAAATGGAAAGTATAATTTAAATTAAATTAAATTAAACCAACTAAATTTATTTGATTAATTTAATCTTTTTAATTAGTAATCTTATTTTATTGATTCAATTTTATAAATTTAAAATTGAATCCAGCCTCTTTTTTCTTTTGAACACGATTAATCACTGATTGAAGCAATCGAATTGCACATCCTACAAATTAATAACATGTGTATGACTCGAGATAAATTAAAATTTAGTTAGTACACTATTCATTATATAATTATTTCAAGTTCGAAAATTGAAATTAGGAACAGATATTTTAACCTTCTATAAAATATCACCTCTGAAATCAAGAAATTCATAAAAAAATAAACTAAAACTTAGGAAGTGACTGCTTAAATGAAAATTTGACCTCACTTTTTTTTGGATGTTAAGGAGCAAGGACTAGTTTTAAAATTGACTTTTTTTAATAATAAGATTGATTAAAATTTACACATAAAAAATTTCTAAGTTTGAGTAAATACCTATGGCCCAAATTGAAAAAGATTAGGGTTCTTAAACTTTTTGTTTTTGATTTAAACGTTCTTAAACTTTCATGCCTCGTTTGATTTTAACTTTTTTTTTTACATAAGATTTTTTATTTATAATTTAATAAAAAAATATTTTAATATTAAAAAGTACATAAGAAGTGAGATAAAATTAATTCTAATATTTGTATTTACATTGAATATGAAATAAAGTTAATTTTTACGATTAAAATTTATATTGGACTAAAAGAAAATGTCAAACTAAATGAGAGCTTAAAAAGGCAAAATTCCCTCCTAAAACAGTGCCCTAACTAATGTATATAAAAAAGGTATAATTACCTACATGCCACACCATTTAGCTTTATTTATGTATTACCCATCCATTTTTAATTAATTACGCTATGCACACTCAAAACATTATAAAATCTTACATACACATATTTTAACTTATTTTTATTATAATGTGTAATTATAATTTTTCAATAACCTAATTATAGTTAGGTTACAAAAAATCTGAGCCGTTCATCATATTATTTTAAGAATATTAAAATATATTTTGAGTAAAAATCTTAAAATTTTGATATTTAGGTGGTGGCAAGGGAAGGAGACATCCGCGACGTGAATTGATTTTAGAAAGAAATTAATTCACTTTAGTGTGGCAATGAGGAAGAAAAAAATATGTACTATTAAGGGTAAAAATATAATTTTAATAATTTACTAACTATTTTTTTTCTCAAATAGATTTTGATTGAATTTTAACTCAAGTGTGTGAATATAAAATTTTATAATATTTTGAGTGTGTATAGCGTAATTAACTAAGAATAAATAGGTAACACATAAATAAAGTTAAATGATGTGGCATGTAAGTAATTATCTTTACAAAAAAGCATAAGATAAAAAAAAGGACAAGCATAACTACTCATTAATTGAACTAACCCAATTAAATTTATTGTTAATTACTAATTCATGATGATATAAATCATATAATAATGTTGGAAAGAACCACACAATATTTAAGAGACATTAAACAAATTTGGCATTATATTAAGCATAATTTGTACTTACTAATCACACTATAAAACAAGTCCTCTCCCTTTCACTTCATGAGCTATGCAACAAAGCCTAACAAAGTATATTGATATATATATATATTTCCACATTTTTTTATTTAAATTTATTCCTCTATAATTAATTACCTAATTCAATTTTTTTTTACATTAAAAAACATTTTATAGCTACATTTGTTAACAAGTAACACTTATATAATTCTATTCACTATCTAATTTTCACAATTAACATAACAAATTAATTGTATTATATATATATATATATATATATATATACTCAAAATAAAATAAAAAATAAAAAAATACATATATAAAGACAATTCTAAGAATTTATGGCGAAATTGAAGTCTACAAATTTCAATCACCACACAATTAAGGTCAATATGCCCACGTGATTAAATAAATCCAAATTTTAAAGGAGAATAAAGTTTAATCAAATTAAATACAACCCGTTGAATGCATGGCTCCATTTGTATCACAACATTTGGGTCAGTCTAATTGGACTTAACTCATTAATTAATCAACTGTAAATTACCTTTTAGTTCCTTAGGTTTAAAATATTTTGATATCAATCTATTTCTTTTGACTCATTTTACCTAGGAGGCGTTTCATTTTATATTATCTCGGTGTTATGCTTTATTTTTTTGAGAAAATAATTATTTAATCTAATGATATATATGAGGTTATTATTTAAAAGATGACATTTAGATATCATGAGGTTTAAATAATATGATATAGTATTAAAATAATATCAAATTAAAAACCTTATTAGATTATTAAATTTTATTTAATTTTTTTATTTTATTCTAAAATGAACTAGTGCTGACAATGAGTTAATTTCGATAGCGTATAAGACAACTCGAAATACACACACTTAAGTTGAAGTTGAAATTGTTCGATTTTAAATCGATTCAACTTGAAATGATTGATTTCGAGTTAAAATTTAATTTAAATTGACTCGAAATTAATATTTTTTCAAAAAAAAATAGTAATAGAAAAGATGAGATCCACACAGCTATTTAACCCATCAGCTCATCTTTGTGAATTCTAAATTTATATACTATTTCAATTTAATATATAATTATTAAATAAAGAAATTCAAAAAATATGTATTTAACATTTTTTTTTCTAGTCAATTCAAATATAATTTTGTATAAGTTAACCTGAACTCAAAATTGGGTCGAAACTCAACTCAAGTCAAAATGACAAGTTGAAATAATTCAATTCAATTTCGACTCAAACCAAAAATTGAATTGATTTTAATCAAATTTCGATTAAAATTGCCATCCCTCAAATGAACCGTGAAGATTTTAAAGTTTGAATCCAAAAATTTAAGAATATCACTTTAAAAAATTTGTGCTTAAGGCTTTGTTTGGCAACTAGTTAAAAAAAGTATTTTAGTCATGACTAAAATCTTAAATTTATTTTGAAAAAATCTTTAAAAATTATTTTATATCTTTTTCTATACAAATTTCAATAATAAACAATTATATTATTTTACATCCAACATAATTTTTAATATAACTAATTACTTTATTTTATATCATACATATTTTTTTTTAATTTTCATAAAATATTTTTAAATTATTTTTTTTTTCTCCAACCAAACAAAGCTAGATGAGTAATTTAGAACAAGTCACCATTCAATCAAAATCAACTAGAAACTTCGAGTCGAAAACATAATATAAAATTGGAGTCGAAAATATTCGAATAGATTTTGACTCAAATCAATTAATTTTGATTGATTTTTGAGTTTTGAATAAAATTGTCAGCACTACGAAGATTTACAATTTGAACCCAAAAATTAAAGAATATCAATTATATAAGGGAATAAAAATCAAAAAAATTTGTGAAATGAATAATCGAGGGAAGGACCAAAATAAACTAATTCAAAAATTATATATTGATATGAAAATCCATCGTACTGCAAATGATCAAAATGTAATTTACCCATGAATTAATTGTAATTGACTTATTTACCCATGAATTAATTGTGGTTTCATCATGTAGATTAAGTTGATCTCCCTCCATGATCCCCAGCCGTTGGATTAGTGGGGTCAGTTAATCTCCATCATTATTGAGTTCATACGAGGTCTAGTCTCCCGCGGTGAGTATAAGCAACTTATTTTCATCAATCAGTGATTAGCAATAAACAAACTGAAACAATGTCAAAGTACTAGAATACCCACCCACGTGGCACATTTTTAACTCTGTAGATCCCCGAAAAAGATTGCGCACGTGTACACGCTGATCCGGTCTCTGTAGGTAAGAATAAGCGAGCTATGCCCCACCACAAAATTAATATGGAAATGCCCCTTTGTTTAAATTTCAACTTAAATTTAACATTTGGTCAGAAAGCATAATAGTAAAAAAAATTTCCTAATTATTTGACAACTTCTAGATTATTATTTATATTCCATAAAAAAGATAATTATTTATTGGCTAATATTTTGTCAATTTGACTGTGCAAACTGTATAACATTTTTTTGATGGAGAAAACTATATAATATTACTCTTGATAAAAATAACTATATATATATATATATATATGAATATAGATAGAAGCATAAAATAGAATTAATTACATTCACTATTTCTAATTTAAGATATAATCAAGAATGGTAGAAATTATATTTTTTATCGTGTTCTGCTCGTTAGATTGATGAGCATTTGATTATTTTTCAAACTCATATTATTATTTTTTGAATGATATTTTTTAGAGGAATTATTCAATGTATAGCTATTTTTAAGTATAAAATTTTTTATTCAAAAGTATTATTATTAGTTTTACATCTCAATATTACTAATATTGAAATTATTGAAATGGTTAAAATTATTGAAATTAATATTTTTATGTTGTCGATGAAATGAAAATCAAAATTGAGTTTAAAATTTTAATCTTAAGAAACTGAAACTATTAAATTTTTTTTGCCCATCGTGCTTTTAAAAAATAATATTATTTATTTTTAAAAAAAAAAAGGAATTTGAGATGAAGGAAGATTGCTCATTGTGGGCCCCTTAGCCATTTTGAAGGCATCGGCTATAAATTTTTGCATGCTGGAAGAGCGGTAGCATTTTTTGCAGTTCTTCGGGGTTGCCTTCTCCATTCCAATCCCTCCCTCTCCCAGATTTTCTTCTCGAGTTCCGATTTGCAATTTTGGGTTCTCCTCCTTCCTCCGTTTAGATCGATGGCAACCTCCTCCCTGAGGGATGAAGTTGAGATGAAGTCGAAAGTGGCGACTATTAGGTTGTCCCCTCTCCTCATTGTTCTTCCCTCCCGCCATTAGGCTACTAGGTTGTCTCAGAATACTCTTTGTTGATGTAAAATTTGGAAACTGTAAGCTCTTCAATCTGCAAAAATGGCGATGGCATCGGCCATAAAGGTCGCCCTAGGCTGCGTCGCATTTGGGTTTTTCTGGGTTTTGGCCGTCTTCCCCGCAGTGCCCTTCCTCCCCATCGGAAGAACAGCCGGCGCCCTCCTCGGCGCCATGCTCATGGTCGTTTTTCGAGTCATCTCCCCAGAAGAAGCATACGAAGCCATCGACCTCCCCATCCTGGGTCTCCTCTTCGGCACCATGGTCGTCAGCATCTACCTCGAAAGGGCGGACATGTTCAGTTACCTCGGCAAGTTTCTCTCATGGAGGAGCCGAGGAGGAAAGGATCTCCTCTTTCGAATCTGCCTCGTCTCCGCCATTTCCAGCGCTCTGTTCACCAATGATACCTGCTGTGTGGTCCTTACGGAGTTCGTTCTAAAGATTGCGAGGCAGAATAATCTTCCTCCTCAGCCCTTTCTTCTAGCCCTTGCTTCGAGTTCCAACATTGGGTCCGCCGCAACTCCCATCGGTAATCCTCAGAACCTCATTATTGCAGTTCAAAGTAAGATTTCTTTTGTGAAATTTCTGCTCGGGGTCTTTCCTGCTATGCTGCTGGGTGTGATGGTGAATGCTACCATTCTTCTTGGCTACTTCTGGAAGATGTTGAATGTAGAAAGGGATCAAGAAGTGGCGGTTGAGGCCGGAGATGTATATGCGGATGATGAGGTGAATTCACATCGGTTCACGCCTGTGACTCTGTCGCATCTTAATTCTGCAAATTCCCAGGATTTGAATTCTGCCATTGATGCTATCGCGCAGACCGAGGTGATGGTTAATGGTGGTTTTGATCCGGCCAAAAGGAGGGAGGAGGTGTCATCTTCCTCAAGAAGACATGTTAGATCTGTTATCAGCAGAATTGATACTACTTCTTCCTCTTCCCGGGTTTCGGAGGAGAGGGAGGAGGCTGATCATCATGATGAGCGCTGGAAGAGGTCTTTGTGGAAGACTAGTGTTTACGTGGTGACCGTTGGGATGCTTATTGCTCTTTTGTTGGGGGTTAATATGTCATGGTCAGCAATCACTGCTGCTCTTGCTCTTGTGGTTGTTGATTTCAAGGATGCTCGGCCTTGCTTAGAGAAGGTACTTCATGAACCGAAGAAGAAGATTAATATTTCTTTGCATACTAGAGTGTGATCCAAGCTTTTAGGGTAGATGGCTACTAGAAAAAGTTAGGCCTTTTATTTAGGGCTTTTGAGTTATTTGTAATATCTTTAATATGAGAAATGATTTGTAGTTTTAATAAATCATCCCAAACTTTGAATCCAACTAGGATTACTAAACAAAAAACCTTAGTTAGCTTTAAAGTTTAGAGTCATTTATTGGGTTGCATAGCGTTACAAATCTTACTAGAACTGCTCGTTTTTTATCAGAAGCCTGCGATTTAGTTTTTGATGCAGCAAGTAGGGGAAAAAACTATGCTTATTTTCAACTCCCCGAAGCATTTCGTCGCTTGCTACGCCCTTCCTCGTCTCTGGGTGCCTAGGTATCCACCGTAAGCCTTTACTCGTTTGAACCTCGCCATTCACGTGAAGGCTATGCCATCCTAAGGTGCTGCTAAATGAAAGGATCTTATCAACGTTACTCCTTTAATAAACGAACTATGAATGGTACAGAAAAAATCTGACAATCCGAATAGGAATCCTACATGAAAACATTTCATATTCAATTCAATTCAATTATCATTAGGTGGGGTTCGGGTTATATTTGCTGACCTACTTTTTAAATGGATTACATTCGGGCCATCTATTATCCAATTGTGTTGTCTTGTAGGGTTGATTGAATTTGGTTACCTTATTTTAATTGCACTTGCTCTTGAGGAGATCTTGTTTGTTCCAAGAGCCTAAATGGTCTATTTTGTTTGATGATAACAAACCAAACAATGGTGGCATCTAATGTTGTGTTTTTTAGTACTTTTGTAAGGTAGATGTCACATTATAGATGAAGATTAAGATTGATAAACACCAAGTTACCCTCCTCTTCAGTGTGCTAGGGACCTTTTCAGAGCTTTTGTTGTAAATAAACGTCCACATTTGAATTAGGTGTAAGTTAACTGGAAGTGAGATTTTTTTTTTTTAATTTGAATTTGATTTGAAAAACAATGAAAATTGGAACATATGTTCCAAAACTCAAAGTACCCATTTGTTAACATATTCACCACATCCTTTATCTCATTCCTTTTTGACAGCTACTTCACGTAAAAGTTCGCTTCTCGTGTGTCATTCTCAATTGATCTAAATTTTCTAAACCTTGCTTGTCATTTTTTTTTTTTTGGTATAGGTTCTCAAAGAATGAGTTATCAAAGTTCTAGTTGAAGAGGCAAGTTGACTAGGTTTAGGGTGTAAGAATGGTATTTTGGTGAATCGAAGTCACTTAAGGACGGACCCAATTGTAATTGACTGCAACCAAGTTGCAGCCAATTCAAATGTAGGAGCCTATTTGGAGCTGTAAGCAAGTCAAACTGATGTGTTTATCCAAACTCAAGGAAGGATAGGTTGGATTCTGAGTTGACCAAAATAGTATTCAGGTTGTGTTCATGTCTCGAGTTCTTGACCGTGTATTGTTCATGTCCCGTTTAAGTCGGAACTAATTGGTTATTTTAGATTCAGTGATCCACGGACTTGTTTTGATACTCCTAACAAAGGCAGTAGTTGAATATGAAGTTATCATTAGGCCATAACTTATGCTTTAAGCTTTTTTATTGATACTTGCATTTAACAATTTTCATATGTTTATATAAACTGAATTAACATTTGTTGATTTGTTGAATATGATGCAGGTTTCATACTCCTTATTGATTTTCTTTTGTGGGATGTTTATAGCTGTTGATGGCTTCAATAAAACAGGAATACCAAGCACCCTATGGGATTCTGTTGAACCTTATGCACGTATTGACAGTATTGTTGGAATCGCTTTGCTTAGTGTCGTCATTCTTTTTCTTTCTAATGTTGCCTCGAATGTTCCCACGGGTAATATATTTTTTTTTAAAAGTTGACTATTCTTTTATATTTAAAGAGATTTCATGGGGTAATATCAAGGTACCAAGTATCTGGTGGTAGAATGGTTCAGCAAATTTGGAATGGGGTGAACCGAAATCTGACCACCCAATTCGACTAGTTAATTCAATTTGAATCTAAACTGTTCCGTAAAAGAGTAAACCTTAGATATTTTGTTGGCTCAAACATTACCTAAATAATTTAGTAATCTATTGAAATCTGAGTCGATCAAAGAAATCTTTATTACTTATTTTTACCTCATTTCTGTTTGCTTACATTTTAACCACCATGATGCATGCGTATATTTCCATTCAATCATTCCTTCAAATAAACAAAACATGCCAAAATCCTAATTCCTTCCATTCTTCATCCGAGAAAAAGAAGGAAAAAGGAGGAGATCAAAGGGAAAGAAATGAGAAAGTTGGCCTTCTTCTTGCGGCCATGAGATGTTGCTTCATTGTGACCCGAGAATTACATCGTAGACAGGAGCATTGGATAGAGATCCTCAGATCCCCACCTTCTACTAGGAATGAATGGGAACAAAGACTTTTGCCTTTGTAGCAACTAGCTGGGAGAGTGGAAGTGGTGACAAGTTGGAAGAGCAGCAGCTGTAGCGAGAGTAGGATGAAAGAAGTGGTGCATGGGCTAGCAGCGTTTATCAGGGAAGACAAAATGAAAGTATATATCTGTGCACTTTAAGGAGATTTAAATATAAAGTCATAAGAAGGGGTAAAATGATTAATAAAGGCTTCTTGGAGGGCGATAGATGTAAACCTCCTTAATAAAAAGCTCAAAATTCATGACTCGTCTTCAAATTGAACTATTCAGTCATCTACTTGAACCTCACTCGATTAATCCCGACCAATTTTTGAGGTATCATTTATACTAAATCTTCCATTGGCCACTCAAAATCTCACAAATTGCATTGAATTCCTAATTCTTTGATAGAACATATAAGCTACTAATTTTATCTCATAACTAAGCTTATTCTTGGTTGGATTCATTCTTCCCTTTCATATTTTTGGTGACACTGTAACAGTATCTGTTATGGGTTCAAATTCAAGTAACATTGGCTTTGTTTTGTAGTTGTATGGCTGCAGATGTTCAACCTTTTTTGACATATTGTTTTCATTTATGTTCTTTTTTGTTAGTTCTCCTACTCGGAGGGAGGGTGGCCGCATCAGCAGCTTCAGTCTCTGCGTCCGATGAAGCTCGAGCATGGCTAATACTTGCATGGGTGAGCACGGTTGCCGGAAACCTCTCTCTCCTTGGTTCTGCGGCGAACTTGATCGTCTGTGAACAGGCAAGAAGGGCTCAGTTTCACGGTTACAACCTCTCATTCTGGAGCCATGTGAGATTTGGTGCCCCTTCTACAATCATCATCACTGCAATAGGCTTGCCCCTCATAAGGAGTTATTGATCTCAATTTGAGCCTTGTTTCTCTTATTTATCCATGATGATATTTGTTATTATTGTTTGTTTCTCCATAAAAAGAGTGTGCCTATTGGGCATGGCTCATTTAATTGTAGAACAATACTCTTGCTCCTAATGGAGAACATGTTTGATTTTTTTTTTTTTTTTTTGATGGACATGGAGAACATGTTCTTTGATGTAAAATCCCAGTATCTTCTTAGCAAACACTTTTACTAATCCTCTATGCAGACATGATTATATGATCACTTGTATATCTGTGTTTAGTAGGGGCACGATTTATTGATAGTCGCACGATATTCGGATTGATATTTAGCTAGAATCGAGTTTATTGAGCCGAGTTATAAATCATGTAAATAATATATATATATATATATATATATATATATTTGATGTGAAAAATATAAATAATATATGAAATCATTTGTTCTAATTATTTATTATTTGTATATAAATATATGTTAGTTGTTGTTAGAATATCTATTAGGTAATTTTGTGGGTATGGTTAACTTAATTTTAAATTTTAGTAGCGACATTTTTTTTAAAAAAAATATTTTTTTGCAAGGTTTGGGTTAGTTCGATTAAAGCTTTAGCTGGCCAATTTGAAATTGAAATAAACTAGTTTGAACTCGAATTGAATTGAGATGAGTCGAGCTTGAGCCGTGTCTAACTCAGCTTGAACTTGGATCATTCTCACCCTTGTCGTTGGAATGTAGACATTAATATACAAATGATCATGTCGTAGAGATGGGCACTTTATTATCTACTAGAAATTGTAAGAGGGAAGCTCTTAATTTCATATATAAAAGAGGTTGAGATTTTTTGCTAATAACAGCCTACAATGGTCACAATAGCTTGTTTCCTCCATATCTTGAAACATTCTTTTTAATGAAAATCGAAAACAAATTATCTGATATTAAACTTTTGACATTGTAGAAGGTCAGAGATGTGATCATATGGTTGATGATGTCCTCATTAATTAAATCTTATAACATATTTTTTTTGATAGATCATGTAGATTATATATATATATATATATATATTTAAATTGATTGGATTTATCTAAATTATTTAATTTATTTATATGATATAATACTATTTAAATAGATAAATTTAATTAATTTAAATTAATTCAAATTATCCTATTTGAATAGTTATTTAGTGTCATAATTATCTACTTTTTTTCTTATTTTTATTTTTTTCTTATAAATAAGTTTGAATTAGTATACATTTTCCACTTGTCAATTGGAGAAATAGTGATCACTCTTCAAAATATTACTGTAATTCTAAGTATACTTATAGATGGTTCTGCTATATTAGCAGAAAGCTTGACAAAAAATTATTATTATTAGGTGACCTACTCTTATTAGATGTGTATTGCCTTAATAATAAAGAAAGTTTGGCATTTGGCATTAGCCAATCTAAAATACAAAATATGTTTATCGATGTTCTGGTCACTGTATTAGACTTTGGACATCCTAATTATGGACTTATGGACTCGATACGTTAGACATGTGTGAGCTTATGTGCCTTCCTTAGTAGGCTAGATTCTTCGAAAGATGGAGGTTGGTCTTGTTGATGTCTTTTCAATTGATACATTTTGAGTTGTGTTTATATCATTCGTTTGTATAGAAAATCGTATCAAACTTTCATTTCATAAAGAAAAACTCATCTTTTGTGGAAAGGAAAAGGATTAAGAAAAGGTGTAGCGATTGTTGAAGCCGACTTACCACTTTCTATTTCATTGTCATCAGAAGGAGTGGAATCAGCAGGAAGAGAGAAAATTCGACTTCCTATTCTCCTTTTGGCACTTCTACCTTTACATAAAGTTCTTGTTTACAGTTTTTTTTTATAATCTGATTATGAAAGTTTTGAGCTGATAATATACTTGAAAATTAGTCCAAAAGTTAATTTTTTATTTTAAATTAAAAAGTATCACGACAAAAATAAAACAGTATTAAAAGTCGAATAATATATATATATATATATGATAACAAAATCATCAGAATTTGTGAAAATAAATGGGCTGTGGCCCAGTTTTGGGCCCATTTTTACTCTCGCATAAATAGACTTGTGCGAACGTTCGCCTAGAATTTGTAGTCATTAATGTCCTGCGGAATGGGCGACCTTGTCGATTTTCGCATGGCACGCGCCGATCGTCGAATAATCCAAGCGGCGGAGGAACGAGGGATGGGAGAAATTATTGGGTTTGGACGGCGCACTGTCTGGAACCCAATCAGAGGGCGCCACGTGTGCCATACACCTGGGTCCGGGCACACGTGGCGCCCTCTGATTGGGCGTCCGAACGGTGCGCGCGGCGCACCCAATAATTTTTCGAGGGATGGAGCGGTGCAGCCAATGAAGACGACATTGATAGGCAAGGAAGAGCGATGACGGCTTCCGGCTGCGACGACGGGGAAGGGGGATGTACTGGGAGTAGCAGATAGTTTTCGAGATTGATGACCGACGAGCTGCTTCGAGCTCAGAAATGCCAAAAGGCCCGAGTTGCCCTACGGGAGAAGGGCTCGGTCGCCTGGGAAGATCGGCCAAAGCTGACTCTGCTGCCTTCCGCCGCCGCCCGTTAGGCCCGGTGGAGGAAGCAGGGGTGGGATGTTCCGAGAGTAGACCTGCTTATTGGACCAATTCTACCTGGAACTGGTCTGAAATCGGTCCAATAAGAACCAATTCGGCCCAAATCCGATTGAATCGGATCGCTTCTGACCAGTTCTGGGGTGTAGAGCTGGATCGAATCAGTTCTGCGCCCCCAGAAGATCTTTAACCTCAAGGACCTAAATATTATATTATTCAAAAACTATGACTTAGTATAAAAAACTATAAACTTTCAAAAAGTAATATGCAATTTATCCCTGACTCTTTAAATCTAAACGTTAGCGCAATCACTTGGCGTTATTTTTTTTAATTTAATTTTTTTATTAACTAATTAATAACTGCATAATTAAGAAAAAATTAATAAAATGAGCATATTTTGGATGGCATTAATTATTGCAGTTAGTTAAAAAGTCGCCCGGTACATGGACGGACGACTTCTGTTAAGCAAGCGGAAGTCGCCCGGCACGAGCTCCTCAATTGGTGCCTTTAACACAAGTTTTCTCCTTTAGCTCCCCAATCCCCGCCTTCAAACAGAGCTAGCTAACCTTCAAAGAAGCAAGAGCAGAGCACACTATAGAAAAAGTGAGTGCAACACAGAAGTTAAGCTTGCCTTAGTCTTCCGTTCAATAGCATAAAATCCTAGCTTTGCCGCCTTTCTCCTTCCTTTTGTCAAAAAGAGAGGAGAAAGAGAGCATGAGAGTTATTACAAGGGTGTGATCATATAGGCTGTTTTAGGTTGGAACTTCCACTAAGGGTATTTAGTCTTTTCCTTGCTCTTTTAACAGACAAGCTGATGAAAAGGCCTAAATGAACAATATGGTAGCAAACTAAGATAACATGGTGAAACATTTTTCTTTTTATGGACCTTCTTAACATAACTGGCCTACCTTAAGGTTTCAGATGTAATTTACCATTTTTTTAATTTCAACTTCCCCAATGAATGCATGAACATCATAAATAGTCGAATAATCAAGTAGTTATTTTGAAGTGCATAGAGAAACAAACAATATTGGTCTCTTAGCACTTGAATTTGATGGACAAAAGAGTTGAGAGGAAACAACTACCACCTATGCAGCACGTAAAGAGGAGAAATAATGATCCAAGTGGCGCATCAAGGATAGGGCATCGCTAAACTGGACGTAACATACATAAAAATCTCTAAAATAATATTAATACCTATATGAAGATGAATGGGCAACGGATGGGAGTTGAATATCTTTAAGATAAATAAATCAAAGCTTAAGAATTTCCCCTAAATTTCTAGTGTTTCATTGATGAAATATTGTCCAGGGTTTTGAGAAAAATAAAGTCTCAGATACTTACAGTATTGCTAAACATTATATCTATCAAATATGGAAAGATTGCCAAGAAAATGCAGAATTTATGCTATATCCTAGTGTTCATAAACAATCTTCACAACTTAATGATACTTTCATGGTGTTCTATTTTATCTGTTAAGTTTGTTCATTGACTCATCTGGGCCATGATATATGACCATATGCAGGCACCAAGTGAATGAACTGTACAGCCCAAAAATCTTAAAAAAGGTCTTTTTGGCCTCCCAAGTAAAACTACTTTTTTCAATAAAAAATAAATATTCGAAATAAACAGATTCCTGTAATGAAATTTGGAAGGCAATAATCAAACATAAAATGGCTATTCCTAATAAACAAGAGTGTAATACCAATGAAGCAGAGCAGCATGTTCATCATCACCTACATACAGTGTATATTCTTGCAAAAGCATTGCCTAAAGAAATGACCCATTCAGTATCGTGTGCAACATCCAAAGATTCTGATAAGAACTGCCATGGCACAGAAACAGTCAATAATGCAACATATACGCTTATATACACTACAAGCATTGTACATGAAAGGAAGACAATTAAAGAATTTCAACAGCTGGAGGGAAGGAGATAAAAGTTCATGAAAAGAAAATAATGAATAACAGACTAGTTCATGAGAATCATCTTTCAAATATAACTATAAGGTATGTTAAAAATGAAAATAATGAAGATCAAATATGGTATATTTTAGCAGATACAGATAGAGATCACATGCATAATTTCTGTGTTCCTGATATGCTACATTTATGCAGTACTGGTAGGAATGACAGAAGCCCTACAGAGAGGGCAGTTATTTTTAATCTTCAGCCACTTTTTGATGCACTTCAGGTGATAAAGATGGCCACAGTTCAGAGCTCCTATCTCTTCATTTGCTCCTTCAGTATCCTATAGTTGAAAATATGATCAGTCATAATTTACATTTATGTCGAAATTTGAAATAAAAAAGGTAAATTAACGTAATATCACGTGAATTCATAATTTTAAAAATTTAATATCTGAATCTTGAGTGAAATATAATACATTAATCCGATTCTTTTTTTTATTTTTTAATATTAAATTTTTTTAAATACCCAAATTCCCCTGTCTCTCTCACTTGCTATCAGCATGTGATCCACAAGACGCTCAGTCACACGCAACAGGAGCCTCCGAGGGCTAGTTGCCCTCCTATGGGCCAAGCGCAGCAGCGCAACACGCGACTGCGTAGAAAGAGACAGAGAGAGAAATGGGTAACTTGGGTAATTTAAAGTTTCAATATTAAAAATTGACTTGTTTGTTTGTAAATTTTAATTTTAATTAGATTAAAATTAAACTTGGATAAAAATATTTTTTTTTAAAAGTTGTGAATGATGTGAAATAAAATTAGTTATCATATTGAGATATGTGAGGGATATAATATAAATTATTTATTATTTTAGTATATGTGAAGAATGTGAAATAAAGTTATTTTTTATTTTGAATTATATGTTTGATATTAAATATAGTTAATTTTTAAAATTAAATTTTATGTGTAATGTGATATGACTGTGTATTAAAAATGAACTTGCTTGATGTATTATATCTAATTCAGGGACCTAAATATTAAATTTTAAAAATACAAACTTGTATGATAATTGTGTTTTAAATTCAAGGATCTAGATGTAATTCACAGTTGAATATTAGGAAGAAGTACCTGACATATGGGACATATTTCCTGGTTTGAGCAGGCACTGTCAATGCCAATCTTCATATTTTGAGATATCAATCCATCAGAGAAGGAGCTGCCACTGCTTTCATTTTGAGTAGCAGATGGAGCAAGCATGCCTGAAAAGATCTGCAACATTTTTCTGGTAACATTTAGACAGTGAAGTAACAGCTTAACTTAATAATCACCAAATTGAAAATACAGCAAATGCCGAATTAGAGTTCTGTGGTGCTTCGCTCGAGTTTGAGGTCTAGACTTCTGTAGGCTCGTATTTATGAATTTCTTAGTTTAGATAACATACGAATCATACAGAGTACGAGTAAGCTCAACAAAATCTGATATGATATAATTGCTTATGTTTCTCGAGAGAAAGAAAAAAAAAAGTAACTACGGTAGATGGAATACAAAATATAGGCAGGCCCTTCCCTTCTTCCTCGTTCACACCTAAAAGCTTTCACCAAACATTTTATCTAAAGTAAGTACAGAAGTAATATTTCATCAATTTTGTTTGCCGATAATCTTACACAATCTCCATTAAAAGTTGTTAGAATTTAGATTGAATCGAGATTGACTTGACCCAAGAGAGCAAATTAACGATCTGTTTTTATGACGCGATATTTTGATCAATCTAACCTTGAGATGATATTGGATTGAATTGATTAAAAAAAATAATAGTGATAATAGAAAGGATAAATTGCATATATATAAGTCCAGACTAAGTCCTTAAGGTCTTGAAATTTTATATGACAGTTCACATATTTTAAATGAAAGCATTTAGGTTCTTAAAAAATTATAATTTTTACATATTCACAAATTTTATCTCATAACACTTAGGTTCTTGAGGTTGGTGACCTATTACTATTTGGTCCTTCTATATCTTAATATTTTAAATACTTGATTCAAATTGAATGTAACATTGGACGCAACAAAAGGACTTTACACAATAAATTAACAAACTCAAGGACCTAATTGTTATGATTTGAAATCCATGGATGAGCATATAAAAAATCCTAAAACTTCAAGAAACTAAATGCTATAATTTAAAAAGCATGCAAAAATACTATATCTTCAAAGACTTATATGCACTTTACCATAATAAAAATAATAAATATTATTTACATAAATATAAATAATTAATTTTATTACGCTAGATTCCAATCAATAACTTAATTTTCCTCCCATAACTCTTATTTAAATCTAGATCCCAGATGTTCTTCGAGCCTCAAGATTCCAGACGCAACTTGCCGTTAAAATAATTTTATTTAAATCTCTATCCACAATAAAAAAAAAATCATCCCAAAACATATTTCAAACAGAAAAAAGAATCAAAATTTGAACAAAAGACTCAAAAAATTGCTCATTTGATCACCTGCACCAGCGTATCTGCAGTGACATGCACTCCGTCGCTGTCTCCTGACCCCATGGGCGGTGGGAGAGGATAACTCTGACTCACAGCAGCCGTCCTTGCGTTGAAGCGCACGCGTGATTGAAGCGAAGAACTGTGAATGCCGGCAGCTCTCTCAGTATTCACGCGTGGTAGATATGAAGAGTATCTATTTGAGTTAAAACCGTCGCCGGCAACAGCCCTCTGCAGATTTCTTCCTCGCGTATACGGTGGATATGCAGAACCACCGTCAAAAGCAGAGCTCTGCCGGTTAGGTCGACTTCTGTGAAAATAATCTTCGTTTCCTGTAAAAATGAATGTACTGAGAGTAAGATTATGACGATTTCTAGAGCTTGGTGGGGTTTTTAGGATTTGAACCGAAAGAAAAGGGATTACCGGAAGGAATGTAGCGGGGATTTGCATTGGGCATCAGCGACGCGGTATTATTCGCTGAGCAGGAGAAGATGAGGGTCTCATCTAAGAACTCCATCGCGCCGCCAGGAGAAGAGGGAAGGAAGAGGAGGAGAGAACGGAGAAGAGAAGGGTTCAGGCGGAAGAAAACAGAGCGAATAAGGAAGACGGGATAGTCCCTCTGTATATGGTAAGCCAGCCAAGTAAAATGATTTTTTAAATTTTAAGCCTTTTGATTAACTAATTAATAACATGTCTTAATTATGAAACAATTACCAAATAAATAATATTTTGGACGACGTTAACTATTGCTTCTATTAAGGGACCGGGCGTTCTGTTAGCCATATTTTATTTATTATTTAAAATATAAATTATTTATCTCAAATTTTATTAAATTAATAGTTAATATTCAAATTTTTATATAATTAAATTTTATTATAAAAACCTCTGCATTTTTTTTTTAATAAAAATATTTATCTATTTTCATTTTGTAATCTTTTTTATAAGAGAATAATATATGTGATGGCAAGATTATTTTGTGCAAAAAAATAATAATAAATTTATTATTTTTATTAAACAAAAATTAAAGTCAAATTAATGAATAAAAATTTAAATGTAAAAAATAGAAGACATTTTATTAAAAAAGGAATTATATTTATTTTAAAAATACCGTTAAAACGATTAGGTGATTGCGCGAGCAGTACGACGGCTTTTAAGCATTAAAAATACGAATAAATTATTATAATTTAAAAATAGTACATCGTCTGCCGGACGACTTCTTTTTAAAATTAAAATTAAAATTTTTTACAAAAAGTTATATGTTTTATTATTAAATTGATAAATATAAATATTTTTAATTAATGACTAGCCGTTGGGCGGATGAATTTTCTTTTAAAAAATCAATTTAAATAAATATTTATGTCAATAAATAATATAAGAATCTTTGTAGTGTAATGATATTTAATTACTTATTTTCTTATACAAAATAATCTCATATAACTGTTACATATTTTTTTTAAATTATCTAATAAAAATAAATAAATATTTTTATTAGAAAAAAGAGTGGAGAGGTTTTATATATAAATTTGATTATATAAAAATTTGAATATTATCTATTATATATATTAATATTAAAAAAAATAATTTAATAAAATTTGAGATAATTAATTTATATTTCAAAGAATAAATAAAATATAATTTTTTATAAATTAAATAATAAAATATATAAGTAATTGTAAAAAGATGTATAAGTTAACGTGTATTATGTTTATTAAAATAAAATTAATTTAAGAAAATTTAAGATAATTAATTTATATTTTGAAGAATAAATAAAATATAATTTTTCATAAATTAAATAATAAAATGAATATATTTTTACAATAATTTTATTTTTTAAAAATAATTATATCCAAGTCCTTGAGTTTAACGTTCAATAACACACAAGTTCACGTTTTTTTAATTTAATATCATAGTCCCTGCATTTTAATAAATTTTCAAATGAATACTTCTTTTAATATTTTTTTGAAATTACTAAAATATCCCTCAACCTCTCTCTCTCTCCTCCCTACCCCTCTCTCTCTCCTCCTGATCGCCTAGCACCCGCACAACTGTCGACGGGTCCAACGATTGCGAGGCATGTGCGACCCACTGGAAGCCTCCTGGCGCCCACGCGATCGCATGGTTCCCACGTGATTGCCGGCAGGTCATGCGTGCGCGGCGATCGCTCGTGCTAGAAAATTATATCATTTGAGCTTCTCCTGTGTTAATTTTTGTCTTTCTTTTTTATATTCTACCATACAATATATATTTTTTAATTTTTTCAAATAACTATTTAACAGACAAGCTTGACAGAATTCATAAAGAGGGTCCATATAGAAACATTTTCGGGTAAAAAAATTCAAGTGACCTTTTTTTTTTTTTTAAAATTCGAGTGACATATTTTTGTTTGTGTCAAACTACAAAATTATCCCTAAGGAAAATTATGGTGTTTAGATTTTAATTAAAAATTCATTTTAGTAGAATGATAATTATAATTGGTGGTTAACATGAATTTTAAAATGAAAATAATCTGGTTGCTAGTAAAGCTAAAAAAGATGTGTTTCATTAAAATAGTAAAGACAGTATAATTACAGAACGCAAACACTATACAAGCAAATAAATTACACCACAATACAACAGTTAAAGTTATATAATATAACACGCTTGTACACGTGAACGAACCCCCCAACCATTCTGCGCTTGGATTAGCAGGATGGTTGGGGAAAGTTACCGTTGGAAAGTGTAAATCTCTCATCATCGATCTCGAAGAATTGTCTTGATCTTTCATGGTTCCAGCTGAGGACCACAGTCTCGGTCGAGGTTCGTTGGCACAGTCCACACTTGCGACGAATAAGTCTTTAATAGAAGTCCCAAGGAAAATGAGCATGTTGCACGCACAACTGCGTCAGAGGATTGGCTCATTTTGCCCACAAGAATTGCGATTATCTGGAGAAACAGAGACAAATAGGTTAGTTGATCTTCCAAGAGTTGGTATTTCATATTTGCAGTGGAGGAGAATTGCGGACCTGCAAATAAAAATGTGCTAATGAACGCTGGTCCTCCAGGAGTGTGAGAATGCAGCAGGAGAAATAAATGGCATTTGCTTGGATAATGGGCCAAGGTGCATCAAAAGCCTGCATATGGGGAGAAGGATTGAGAAACTGTAGGATTGGAAGTTCAAACTGAAAGTAAATGAATAATTACACAGAAATAATTGCAATAAGATGAAAACCTGGATCAGTGTCGCCAAATGGGTGTCAATTTTAACGGAAAGGAACAGAGCCAACTGTCTGGTAACATCCCTGACAAAATCCTCGTAGTCACTCCTGATGCAAGCAGAATGAAATTTTCGATATTAGTACTAAAATTGAAAAACATACTGCCTAATGGTTGTGGAAAACTAGATTGATCAGCAGTTAGATGTGAAGAACAGACCGACAATCGGAGTTGAAATACTGCTTGTTCAAGAGGGAAGACGAGCTGTCCGCTCCCATTAATGGTGCTAATTTCTTGAAGGTATTCTACTCAAATGTAATCAGAAAAGCCTATTAAGGTATCTGATTGAGACTAAATATGTGAATAAATGGTGGAGAAAAGGCTACCCGACAAGCTTGGCGGACACCAATGTCAGTGTCATGGAGGTGGAGGATAAGACGAGGAAGAGTGGCGTGAACCTAAATTGGATTATAATATTGATATAGAGCAGCCATTTTCAAAACAGTGCAATTCAACATGAGCTAGCATGAGCAAAACGGCCAATACCAAAAAGAGGACAAGCATATGAAAGACGTAAGTTATGATTTGTTCATTTTCAATCTGAAAAATGCTGATAAAAAATGGCAATGGTGTGGAAACATTACCTGCTCGAGGAATGCCTGATGTTGAGTGCTTGTAGCAAATTCACTTAATGCCCCGTATGCCGCGAAGGACTTGGAACGCATATTTGCATTCATTGAAACCTGTTTGAAGCAACATAAATCCCATGTTACAATGATTATTGAGCTTGAAAATCTTTAAAAGGTGGATAGAAATCAATTTGGAGTTCATATAGCTGAAAATCATTTTGTTTGATTAGCTTAAATCCAATTACCGATAAGAAAGCAAAAGGAGAGAATATTTGCTAAGGAAAAACCTGATTTGATTGAATCTTTGGTATGTGACTTCTTCAACTAATTGCATCTAAAAGCATGTATAAAACTATGCAGTCTGAAAGTAGGGGTGAGAGTTTGGCCCAACGATCAATAATTGCTTGAGCTCAAATCGAGCTTGAGTTGAGTTAGTTGAGCCAAGCCACGAGCCATATTTTATTAAGTTGAGGTTGTGCCATGGTCGGATCGGATTAATTAAGATCAAACTTAGCTCAAAATTCATATTTTAAATTAAGAACAATGTAATTTATTTATATATAACATTTGTTTATTATTTTTATAAAAAAATGTAAGATGTAGTGGTCAAAGTACGTGTGGGGCAACCTGGGGAGTGTAATTGACTCATGTTTAAAACCCAATAAGGGCTATTTAATTTTTTTTCTAAGCTAATTGAATTGGAGAATTCCAAGCTGGCTCGAATAATCGAGCTAGCTCAGAATCTAATAAAAGTTGAGTCGAGTTAGCTCAAACTTGAAAAGTTCGAGTCATGATCCGAGCTCGAATTAATCTAAAAATCAATGAAGCGAGCTTGAGTCATGCCTAGCTCAACTCAAACTCAGATCATTCTCACCATTACCTAAAAGATACTTTTGGGTTTTTTAAAGTGGAGTGCATTCAAGATGTGGTGATCATAATGGATATCAAAAAGGAAACCAGGTGTTAACACGTGGCTCCAGCGCTGCATCACAGCTATACACGTGGTTCCCAGGTGACACTAACTACTTATTTGAATATTGTTATTCTCGCAGGTCCCAAACCTCAGCTACGAGGGTTCGGTCAAACCTCGTCCACGACGGTTCATAATCATCCCCTAGCAACATCGATGACGATGTTCCTCGGCTGCATCTGTCGCAGCCGGCGTGGTCTGACCACGCCATTTCCAGTACAGAACGCTTTTTCCAAACACGCAAATCAAAGACCCGCGTGCTCCAGTCCTCACGGATCTCTAGATGCAATACCAAGATCAAAAAGTCAAGCTCTCCTTTTACTGCTTTTGGTCCCTCCAGTGGCTGACAGCAGCGTGGGTTTAGAATTTGTTTACTCCTTTCTCTTCCGGAAAAGCAGGACGAAGCTGCACTATCCGCTGCCTATAAATACCCAGAAACAAGGAGGGTCATCATGAAGAGGAGAAAAAAAAACAAGGAGGGTCATCATCAAGAGGGGAAGAGAAGAATCCTTCTTCTATCACCTTTGTAATAAGAGCTGGAGAAAAAGAGATCTCTCTCTCCCTTTCTCTCCTTTCTCTCTCTCTGTATTGCTCTTTCGACCACCTTCTCCTTTCTTC
Source organism: Apostasia shenzhenica (assembly GCA_002786265.1). Classification (NCBI taxonomy): domain Eukaryota; kingdom Viridiplantae; phylum Streptophyta; class Magnoliopsida; order Asparagales; family Orchidaceae; genus Apostasia; species Apostasia shenzhenica. The sequence goes on along the minus strand of KZ451971.1, from coordinate 110,515 downwards.
TAGTAAAAGAATTTCTTGCTGACCATTCGGTGGACGTAGGGAACTTCTTCCCTGAACCACCTTAAACACCTGCGTGCTATTCTGGATGGATATTATTCTCATCTAAGCCTCAATCAACAGGTTTAACTCACTGCGTGCCGCTGTCTCTCGGGACTCTCCATTTATCTCTCTTCTGGGACCCCCTGTTTCCCAAGTCAACATTTTCTGGTGCCCCAATTGAGAAACCAAAACGATGGTGGCTAGAACACACAGAACCAACTCGGCATCCTGCAGCACACACGCAGGAGAACCATCTGTCAGGGCGCTAGGTGACGAGGCTTCCCTTCAACTTCTTGGCGTCGCGCCGGATCTATTTCTTCCTCCAGAGATACCCACGTTACGGAGTTGCAAGGAATGCTGGCAAACCTCACCGATTTGGTTACCGGCCTTACAGCGCAGCAAGCTGTGATCCTCAAGCAAACTCAGCCAGTTCGCGCTGCCGTCTGCCGCCAGCACCTCTTCCACTGGTTGCGGCGGCCCGTGACAGCTGCGGCGGCTCGTGATCTTCCGTCGGACACGGCAGCTCCTCCTTTCTCGCCTGTCGCGGCGCCTTCTGTTCAGTCATCTGGCTCTTCTCGGTCACCCAGACACCCTATACCTCCTTAGGAGATCCCTCAAAATCTTCTTCCATCATGTCCACTACCACAACCTACCTTTCTCCCTCCAGCTTTCCCTCCTTTCCTCACTGGACGGAATCCCCTCTTTCCAGGTGCTCAGGTCCTCCAATATGGGCCTGACCTTTTCTTTGGCTCGCTGGATAGCAACGCTCCTTTCTCTGATGCTATCCAGCTAGCGCCAGTCCTAGAAGACTTCAGGCCACCCCGACTTGAGGCCTACAGGAGTGCTACCGATCCCCGTGAGCATATTCAGGGATTCAAGGCCGCTGTCCGCTATCGTCAACCCGACAAAGCCACCAAGTGTCACCTCTTGGCCAATACTCTGAAAGGAGCAGCTTTCAGTTGGTTCGTAAAGCTGCTCAGGGGTCACATCTGTTCCTACGAGCACCTGAAATGGGAGTTGACCGCCCGTACAGAACGCTTTTTCCAGACACGCAAATCAAAGACCCGCGTGCTCCAGTCCTCACGGATCCCTAGACGCAATACCAAGATCAAAAGGTCAAGCTCTCCTTTTACTGCTTTTGGTCCCTCCAGTGGCTGACAGCAGCGTGGGTTCAGAATTTGTTTACTCCTTTCTCTTTCGGAAAAGCAGGACGAAGCTGCACTATTCGCTGCCTATAAATACCTAGAAACAAGGAGGGTCATCATGAAGAGAAGAAAAAGAAACACGGAGGGTCATCATCAAGAGGGGAAGAGCAGAATCCTTCTTCTATCACATTTGTAATAAGAGCTGGAGAAAAAGATCTCTCTCTCTCCCTCTCTCTCCTCTCTCTCACTCTCTGTATTGGTCTTTTCGACCACCTTCTCCTTTCTTCTAGTAAAAGAATCTCTCGCTGACCATCCGATGGACGTAGGGGACTTCTTCCCTGAACCACCTTAAACACCTGCGTGCTATTCTGTATGCATATTATTCTCATCTAAGCCTCAATCAACAGGTTTAACTCACTGCGTGCCGCCGTCTCTCGGGACTTTCCATTTATCTCTCTTCTGGGACCCCCTGTTTCCCACGTCAACACTAGGAAACCTAGATGAAACAGATGAGTGTGTGGCAACAACACTCCTAACGGGATTCTAGTCACCTTCCCAAAGAGGTTTGTTAATAGGTAAATTGTATCTACTCCATCATTCTTTATTTCTTAAGAATGTTCTTTTGAAAATAAGTTTTTAAAGAGGGTGCTTTGAAACTAACAACTAACCTATAGCAAATGCACAAGGCTCCCTACACACATCCTTATGGTGTTCAAGAAAGGTTGATGACAGCCTAGTGCCAAATTCTACCTAAATAAATTACCATCAACAAAATTCATAGCTATCTAGTTTGAATAATGCAAACCATGATGCTAAATGCTGTCGCTAGTTGTGCTCGCATGTCCATTTTATGCAGTAAGTAAATTATTATCTACTGCAGTCACGTTTAGTAAGAAACAACAACAATCACTGCTGTCGACTAGGCCATATTCACAAAAAAAAAGATATAGATCAGAAATGACAGCATATATCCTAAATAAACAGAAAAGGCCACAATAACCATTATCACCATTACCACACATGGAATGGTCATCACAACTTATTTGAACATGCTAATTTAGTATGACATCCTAGGTGATAAAACAAGTAGAGAAACTTTTTAAAAAATGGTTGATCACCTGAAGATTACGTAGCCTTATAGATAGGTTAATCAAAATGGGTTCTACAGCATCTGTGGGCGATGACGTCAAAACCTAGAAGAAATTTAATATGACATCAAAACATGAAAAATGATCATATTATATTACTTAAAAGAGCACAAAAGAAATCATAGAACTCACTGTCAATAGACATTGTACAGCTGTCAGTTGAACATCTTCATCATGATCTTCAAGCAGAGCCACGATAACCCCAAGCACTTGTATAATGTACGGGAGTATTTGACTTTCAGGTATCTATAATGAAGTGAAAATGGAAAACAACATAATAACAGTGATTACAAACTATATCAAGACCTAGGGTATGGTTTTCAAAAACACGGCACCTTTCCAATTGTTTGAAATCAAGATAATAACAGTGATTGCAATTTGACAACAATTTTTTATCATTTTGTTTCTATGATAGAAGAACAGCAGTCAACACTAAAGTTGGTAACCTTTAATTACAAACTCATTGTGCAATAAGGAGCAAATTGAAGGAACATAACTGTACTACACATCTAGTAAGTATTTTAACAAGAAAATAAAATGTTAGTAACTATGCTACAAAATAAAAAAGATAACCTGGACAAGTCCATGCAGACATAGGCTTCTCACGATTGGTGATTCATCAGATATATGCAGACACATCCCCTCAACCATTTGTTCCAACAAGGATGGAAATCCATCACTGTGCGGCAAATATACCCAGTTCAACAAATTGTTAAGCTAACAAAGAAAATATTCATTGAACTAGATACAGATATGAACTGCCTCGCCAGATAATAATGGAATGATCATTCACTGGATCAGAAAAATTGAAGAAATCATCAACCTTTTCTTCAACAAATTAACAGTATATATAAAATTTTAAGAATGGTCTCTTCTAACGTTGATAAATAATGACTCCATTTTAACTGACTAGGAATTCCTGCCAAGATGATCAATCCAGCTGTAGGTCCCTCTACATGGACTTGAGCTAACCAAAACTAAATATGAACTGGCACCATAGGCACTCCCATGGTGAAAGAGGAGAAAAAAGCAATCAATAGAAAGAATTGGCGCCGCTCACTAAATTCTGTGGTCAATAATACATGTGAATCAGTGGTTCTTGTTTGAGCTGCTCTTCAGAGTCACTTTTGACAAGAGCTCCTCAGCCGCATAGGCCGCCACATACAAATAGGTGACAACATTATAACTATAAGACTTAGTCTTGCCTCTACTAGCACTTGCCATCACATAGTAGGTATATGTTTTTTTCGCGGACAATTCATTGTTTTGCCTTGGTTCGTTGTCTTTAATGGAGAGCGATAGCATAAACTCTCCCATATAAGGGCAGATTTTGCACCAATTTACTACTTTTGGTAGTGGCAAGTACAGAACACATGACTACTAAAAGGAATTGTTTGGTTGGAGGAAAACACATGCTTTTGGAATGGAAATTTTTGGCCTTCCTTGAGATTTGTGCATGATAAGAAATACAGTAGCATTAAAATTTGTGTAGGATGTGAATAAAATTGATATTTGGAGGAAAAATTAGCCTTTGGAATGAAAATTTCCTGCCTTCTTCGAGACCCGTGTATGAAAGAAAATAAAGTTAATTTATGTTAAAATTTGTGTATGATGTGAAATAAATTTAATAGTTATATTTAAGTTGTGAAATAAAATTAATATTAGTATTAAATTTTGTATAGAATGAAATGTAAAATTAAACTTATATTTTTTTTGTTAATGAGAAAAAATCTTAGCCATGGCTCATTTTGCCCTTGTTTAGGATCAAAATAAAGAGGAACCATATCCTAGCCCAGTCATGATAAAGTTTATAACAAAGGCCTTGAACTTAGCACATGCAATGATTTACAGAAACAGGCATGTCTTGACCACAAAGATCCTACTCATTATATTCCCCAATCTAACCACTGGATGTTCTTGCTCTGCACAATAGCATTGTCCCACCTTCACATGCACATTTTATGTCATACATAGACATCATCACGTCAAAGCATCAAAGATCACCGAATAGTGCAATGCCTTCACGATTTCACTCAAAAAAGATTCAAGTTTGGCTCAAGTCTTACGGCGACATCTAGCACCTCCTTAACTGCTAGATTGTTGTGTTGACAGGCTATTCAAGCTCCTTTTCACGATGTTAAACTCAAGCCGAATGTCAAACCAAACCACATAGTGCACTAGGCAGTTGTTAACTACAATAATTCAGACAAAAGCAAGTCAAGCGAGCCAATCAAACCATATGATGCCTTCGAGCTGCTTGCATCATTATTAGCTAAAGAGTAGGGTTTATATAACATTATACAGGATCTAGAAAAATAATAACTAGAGATGTGACTTTGAGGAGTTCAAAAAAATCAATGGCATGTACAGATTTGCATGTTTAATATGAAATATCACTACATGCTAAGGGGCATAAATGTATAGGGTTAGTGATAAATTATCATAAATTGTCCTCGAAAGAAGAGATTGGGTGAGTGATACATTTGCGAAAGAAAAGGTTTCGATCCCCTAACAAAACTCACAAAAGTAGAAAAAGAGTACGTAAATAATAATAGTCTTAATATCAATATTCGACTATTGAAAAATATAAATAAAATGCATTTAGCTAGAACTTCTGAAAAAGTATATGGTTGAAGGTCTTTAGGGCAAAGTGAGTATCACGCCAATTTGTTCAATTAAAAAATTAAAAAATCACATTTGTCAGTTACTAAACCAAAGTTCCCAAACTATCTCATGCCAAACAAAGAATTCCAACAAAATGCAATGAAAGCAATATAAAGGTTGCTGTATTGAAAAACAAAAATAAAATTTTACAGTCATTCTATATAACAAATGTAGAGGAAGAAACAAATGATTTAAGGATTTATTTGCAGTTTCATCGAGTATTTTTCACTTTTCAAACATTTGCACACCAAAATTGTTGAAGTGATATACAAGATCGCCGAAATAGTATCATATATGATTCGACTTTCGAAGTGATGGTGTTGGGCACACCAGGATAGACGATCGATTCATTCCTAATAAGGTTTATTGCAGATGGTTGAGATTTAGTCGCATTCCTTTGAACTGGATCAATTGATGATTAGGACTGATTTGGAAAGAAGTTTGCTAAGGATTGATGACATGACGGATTGAAAATCTCTTTATTAATTCTAAATGATTTCACTGATGGGAGATTTTATTTTGGGATAATTTAATTTCTCGAAGTTGTTTTGTATTGATTATTTCTATTTCATGATTGTTATTTTAGGTATAATGTTTAGTATTTCCACATTTATTGAGAAAATTATATTATATTGTATTTTTTCTTTTATTGTGTCGATTGTAGGGAAGTCTATATAAATGCCTCACATAGTTTTGGGTAATGCTAAATGAATAAGAAGTTTGTCTTTCTCATTTAGAATTTTTTTTGATTCTAAAATGAATCGATATCTTGGATAGGGAAGGGCTTTGGTCTTGGGTGAGAATCATTAAACGTTGACTACTCAAGCTCGTCCCCTCTAAATCGATTCCTTCTAGCCCTCACCCTCTCAGCATTCACTCTATTTCACTCTCGCTTATTGAAAATGCCATGCACACATCATCTCCTCTGTGAAATCATCGTTGTGAAGCTTGCCTCCACCGAACTTCATCGTTTCCTTATTTGAGGTCGTTGTAGCCCCGCAACCAGTGTTCAGGTCCAGATCGAGCTGTGCTCAACCCTTCTGCTTGCTCGTTTGCTCGTGTGCATACCGTGTCTACCAATTAGGGGGGGGGGGGGGGGGTGAAACAATGGTTCAAATCAAAAAACAAAACCCAATCATTTAAATCATCGTTGTTGTTGTTGTTGGTATAGAATCCAATAGTTTGGTGATGGTTTGATATTCTGAGCTAATTGATTTAGGTTTGGTTTCACATGTTTGAAAATCAAATCGACTGAATTAACTAATTATTAAATAACTCTATATATAAACCACAATAACTCTTGTTGCCTTTTTTTTGTTAGTTTATTGTGGTGATGTGATTAAATTATTTCATGTGCTTGAACAATTTTTGTAAACTATTATTAAGAATCAGGGTGGATTCTTTATTTAGCTAAATTACCTCTTATACTAAATTACTCTTATATTAAGACTATTATCTAAATATTTGTATAACAATATTTAATATCATTATAAGAAGATTTAAAAAAATTTAAATAAAAAATATAAATTTAGCTGAACCAAACCAAACCGATATTTATTTGGATGGTTTGGTTCAATTTACAATCTAATTTGATTTATTTTTTTTTTTGTCAGCAAACCGACTAATTAAACTAAATGCACAGGCCTACTATCAGTTCCCTCCGCTGAGACCGAGCAGCACCGACAACTCTCCTGAACAAGCCGTGTCGCCCTCACGAGTCGCGTCGCTTGCACGACTACCTTCACTAACTACATCTTGCCACATGTGTCGTGCAAGACTAGTCACACGAGCGGTTGTGTCCCGTTCTGAGTGAATTCGAGCCACACGAGTGGCTAGTAGAGCTGGTGATCCTATTCTGGTTTCGTAGCTTTGTGATTGGTCCGAAGTTTAGCAACTTAATCTAGTAATTCAATCCTATTTATTTAAAATTTTAAAGGGATCAGTTTTTGTCGGTTTAATTAATTTCTTGATCATCACAAAATTAAATTCTAAAATTTCTATATTAGTTTGTGATTAATCTGTTACACGAATATGTTAATCTCTGAGCTTGTATTTTCATTCATCCGTCCAACATCAAATGGTAAACATAAAAATTACATTTTTCACGTTATCATAATCAGCTATTGCTACAAATGCATATTGTTTTGTTGGACCACCTTCCATTTTTCATGTTATCATAAACTACAAGGTTTCAATGATACCATCAATAACAACATCAAATAACCTTAATTCAACTATCTGGGATTAGCTTTATGAGTCAATTTTACAAGTTAAACCTATATAATAAAAGTTGTCTCCAACTTATAAAACTCTATTCGTGTAACCTATAATAATGACTTCTAGCCTGTCCGTTTTTCTTTCTATTTTTTTTTCTGAAGATTGTTCTTTCAATTTTTTCACCAAAATGATTTCTACCATCTGAATGTGTACCTTCTACTTTCCATCATACATGTTTTTAGTCAACATAAAACCTCTAACTTATTTTCGAACAAGTTAAGAATTTTAAATCTAACGTGCTTCACAATTGGAAAAACCAAGATACAGCTGAATTTGCCCACAATTATTCTGTTTCCCAAGTTCATGAAAATTACTATCATTATTTTGTTAGTCATGAAAGCGCTTGTACATAGGTGTTTTGTGCATGCTTATGATGTGTATATATAAATACACATCCATATATCTAACAATCCATTATCCATCCACGAATATGTACAAACATATAGCATTCACCGTCCACATGCCTTCATGGCAGATACCTGTTTAGCAATTACCCTCTTGAGTACAGGGATGGCAATATAAATCATGCATACCAGAAACTAATGAATAGATAAAATTTTTAACGACTTACCTATGGCGAACAAATTCTGAAAGTGCAGCGGCAGCAGCTTCCCTTTGAGATGTTTGATTTCTCTCCAAAGCCTTATTTAAAAATGTACAAATATGGGGAACCTGTCTGACACAAACAAGAAGTGAAAAGGACGCCATACAAAAGGTACAATTCAAAAATAGAGACTGACAACATAATTGGGTCAATTAAATATTACAAACTAAAACCTACAATCACTGCACTTAAACAGATGGATAATGAAATTGACAAGTAATCTGCAATGTCAAAACACCGTACTGTTTAAACTCACTTAAAAAGTAAAAACTTGATACCAAAAACAAGCAAGATTAAGGGTAAGAAAACTCATTGCACTGACTGACCAGGTCAGGGCCCAAAATTTCAAATCAATACAATACAAGCATATTGAATTAGACAATCTAACAAACCAAAGGTCTGTCTTTTCAGAAAAAGTTAAAAATCATTTGTCGGATCACATTTGACTCAAGTGCCATTTTCCAAAATCTCAACCTATTACTCAAACCATCATAGCTGATCACCCACATTTAACTTGAGGAACATTTAAGAATCCCAAACTTCTACTCTCACATCACATAGATGGGAAAATTCTTCAAATATTGCACCCAAAGGCCTGGCCTCCCGCATAAAAGAAAAGCAAGGCCTGCAAAAATTATAGGCTAACGTCCCCAGGAAGTCATGCTCAGGCATAAGGTGTAAAGTTCAGCCAAGCGTATAATGGTTTAGCCTGCAGTCTACTTTTTGGTGCCTCAACAAAGATCAATGTGTCAATTAGGCTATGATGATAGTTATCATCAGCATCATGACCACAGCGACCACAATTATTTGATTGCAGTCATGGAATCTTGCATTCTAGAGACAGCATACAAACATGGAGAAATCAGAAGAAATTTACAGTTCAATGGCTACTTCCTAGCAATAATTGAGACAGCCTGGGCTAGATTAAGCCCAACCATAGCACTTCCATGCAGGATGAGACATATTAAAGACTTAATCATAATATTATTCCACAGAAAATCAAAAGTTTGTCAAAGTCCAATGAACATTCAGCTTCTCCTATTTCATTTGTGGACCTTTTCTCCAGTATGGTGCTGCGTACATACTCATCTTGCTTTCAACAAGAAGTACGAAATTGAAAGTTATACCTCACACAGTTAACTGATTGACCTCATTAGAAAGGAAAGAATAACACTTCATCAAACTTTACACAAGTTAGAGAGGGCGGCATGTTCATCAACATGCATAATAAGATATCGCATGCCAGAGTGTGCGATTATATGCAGACAAATGTGCATTTATTTCATACATAAATCTCAACAGACAGTCACCTCCTTAGGTCTTTTCAGTGAGATGCAGGAAGCAATTTCTCTGATAACATCGATCCATTCCTCTTTGTCACTGTTTTCTCCGTGTCTGGCCAAGATCTGCATGTTGAAATGCATCAGCTTAGAAATAACCTCAACAAAAGCATTGGGTTCAAATGTCAAAAAACTTATGTTGGTCATTTACTAAAAACAATATTTTGTAAGTTAAGTTGATATATGCTACCTTTCCCATTTCAAGGTCACCAACACAATCACAGAATGATTGAAAAGCTGTTAACAATATTCTGCAGAGTATAAAAAGAGAAAAATTGTGAAGACAGTTTATTCGGCCACAAACTAGGAAAAGGGGTCAATGTTAATTTGACATACCGCACATACTCCAGCTGACCTAATCTAGCTAGACCACAACAACTTCCTAATTGAAGTGTAAGTGGAGAAATAACTGAAGAATAATGTTGTTCCACTGCTTTCTTCCCAGTCTTACCACCACCTCTGATGACGTGTTCAGATTGCTTTTAAAAAAGCACAGCCAAAATGTTTACTACAGGCAATCAATGTATACAAACCTAAAAAATGCTGTTAGGGCTAATACAGCAGCTTGTAATAAGTCCCCATCAGTAGGAGAATCAAGTGAATGGCTGCTGTTTTCACCTCTTTCTGTGTCAACTTTAGTGACAGGAGTAAGATCAAGCACAGAGATGACGTGCTCAAGAAACAGGCTTGAAAGGACTGAATGCTGGGAAAATTCCTGGATCAAAGAAGAAATTGGAAAGTACATGTAGAAATTGTTAACTCCATATAAAAAGCAAACAAAAAATCGGTAATCCCTAACTTCTTGATGTTAGCTATATGGATTTCACTTCTTCATTTTGATCTAATTAAAGCTACACTCCCTAACATCTTGTTGATCGCAAGCCCAAATAAAGGAATGTTGTGGTAGGTTGATAGTGGTAAAATATAAAAGTATTCTTGGTCCAAAACTTACAAACTTAGGCCTTTAGGTTAGTTGGTAACCAGAGTTTTAACATGATATCAGAGCTAGATGTCTCAAGTTTGAACCTCAATGACCCTCAATTAGTTTTAACATAACTTTTTTTTAAAACAAAACTATATACTAAATTTCATGTTGCAAATCAAATGAGCTTGGGCGTGAGAGAACATGCTAGAAGCATAAGTTTAAGGTTTTAGGTTAGTTGGTAATCAGAAACTTAACAGATAGTAAGCATATAACTTCTGTCACTTCTTATAATGGATTTTTCTGATATTAATTCCAAATAAAAAGCATTTCTGAGAAAACAAAACAAATACATACAATTTTAATGGAAAATAATACAATATTTGACATAATGAACTCTAGGATGATAAATGCTAAAGAAAATTTCAATTTAATATCCTTCAAAATCAGTTGACTAAAGTAAATTTTTCTTATAATGTAATTGAAATAAGGCGACTGAAGTCAACTGCTAGAATGATAAGTAAAAGAAAATCACCATAATATCTTGTAGAAGAGAGTAAAACTATACTACATGCAGGCAAATGTTAACCATGTTTCACATTTGTTAGTGCACACACTCGAACAAAAATTATCTGACATCAACTACAGGAATGGAAAATAATTCATTTGCAACTAAAATGCTAATCTCCAACACCTATAATCAGCTTAAAGGTACATTTGTTTAGCCAAGTTAACTTTTATCAAGCTAAACTTAAATACAAATGATATTATTTTGTCTCGAAAATTGTACATTATATCCATAAAGGTATTATCTCGGGATGTGTGCAATATGTGAAATATAGGATGTGAAATAAAATTACTTCTTTATTTTAAAAATTTGTAGGAAGAAAAATATAGTGAAATATTAATCTTGGAAGTGTAGGATATGAACTATTAGTTCAAAGTTAACCTGGTTTTCATTACCATGCTTTTGCAAGTTAGTTTTTATACTAGAATTTGTAAGATGGAAAATATAGTTAAATTTTAATTTGGATGAGACCTGTCAGGTTAAATTTAACCTGGTCAACTATAACATGCTAAACAAAAGCACCATTAGTTATTTCAAGGTAATTTATAATATTTAGAAGGCTTCCCCAAATTGAATCCCAGAATCAATACAAAGTATTCTGAGCTTGTAGAAAGCAGTGGTTAAAAGAAAGCAAATGAAACTTTCCCTAGCTGAATTCCCTCACAAATAAAACGGCTGCCTATGTTTTAAAGAAAAAAATGCAAGCACTGCAAAGCTATTTTCAAAGAAAAAGTTGGTTGGTAGAGAACTAACTATTTACCTACATACATTCATATATATTGTAGAATATTTAGAATGTGTTTTGAGTAGATCAGCATGGAAAATTACAAATCCATAAAATCATGCAACTAATAATGAATATTTCTTGGCATATGTTAGCAAACAATAGTTAAGGAGGGAAAACCAATGGGATAAGCAACGAGGAGGAATGGGAGGCAATTAAAAATGTAGAAGATAAAAAAAAGAGATCAATAGAACGCAATATAATTTCTGAGTAATATACTGATTGCCAAAAAAGTTTGTAAGCATAGTGCAGAGTGCCACTTTGGTTTGATCACCAAAAATACTAGAAATACAACTTTTGCATGATATGGGCTACAAAATGAGCACTATTAAAAATATTCACATTTTTCAATTAGGTTAGCTTATGCAAGTCAAACAAGCATGTAATTTATATGTTTTTAGTGTCTAGCGGATCGTATAAATCACAAAATCAAGTTAATAAGAAGCATACAAAAGGACAAAACAGAATACTAAGAAATTCAAGAGAAAGAATTACCACACATATATGGAGTAGTGGTTACAATCTTGTACCAGTGAGTTAGTAAGTAACTAAGAGTAATCTCTAGGATACTGGGATTAAACTTGAAAGAAGATAAAACTGACTTTGAAGAACCTAGTAATTGTGCTAAAAATATGATAAGGAAGCTAAAGATAAAGTATGTGATAAAGTATGCCCGACAAAGGAGACTGATGAAATGATGAGGTACAGAACAACATAAATTCTGTTTATTGAATAATGAAGATCGAAAAAGATGACTTTCAAAAGCATGCAAAAGGGCTAAAATCATAATGACCAATTGAGCCAATAGCTTTTGATGATTTCTACTGTTTCTTCAGCTTGAAAAGCATGGAGAAGAGAAGTACAATAACTGGAAACATAAGCCAGCTACATTATCTAAGAGAGGAGCCAGGCATCTGTTACGCAGAGTAGAACACTGTAGATCAAGAAGTTGGATTAACCATGATGCATAAGAGAAGAATAAGTAGATTCTTGTTTAGCAAGTTCAATAAGCTACTGGAACATGTGAGAACTCACAAAGAATGCATCTTGCAATGGCCAACCACCTCGCAGTCTGGACACATCCTTTGTAATGATATCCCGGGCAGCAGCAGCTAAAACCTCATTGAAAACAACAATGGAAGTGCACTCAGCCAAACATGATATCTTCCAAAGTTAAGAGTAACAACCTATGAAGCACAAGTACGATACAACGATACGGATACGATACGATATGGATACGGCGATATGACAAACTTTAAAAAAAAGTATGATACGGATACGTTAGGATACAGTTATTATATATATACATGTATAATACTCTATATTCTTATATTTACATGAGAATAACTTATATAAATTGTTGCTATAAATTTCAAAAGCACCTTTTAAATTATCTTCAAATTAACTACATTTTTTCAAATATTTTTGATATCTCTTAAAGCAATGTTGTAGATAATTTAACTTAAAAAAATAAAAGCATCCTTCACTATTAAATTTTAAAAAATTTTAAATTTAAAATAATATTATAAAGTTTATTTAATTACTTTCTAATCTGTCAGTTTAATTACAGGAAATAAGAGTTTAAATATATATATAAGTAGATTAGTTTCAGTTTCAATTTAAATCAATTAGCTAAATACAAACAAAATATAATTAGTAATACAGATGTTGTGACATAAATCAAGATATACTGACCAGATTAAAGTATATATATATGTTCTTTTTTTGAGTCTCTGACTAAATAAATAAAACAAAAAAACCAAAGTCTTATCCTTTTCACAAAATGGGCATAATTAAAGGAAAAAAAATGTGATCGTCGTCCAATAGAAGTAAAAATAATATCAGTTAAGGTAGAAAAAATAGAAACGTTACTAGATAAAAAAAAGTTAGCTAAAGTAGATGGCGCAGCTGCTTACGAATACTAAATCTTTTTCTATTGCCAAAACACTTACGTGTATAAAACTTTTTGCGATCTCAATTGTGTAGCTCAGTATGTCTCTCTCAATTTTAATATTTAAATCTATGCATGAGTTGTGCTTTATGTATGAGATATTTTTTTTTATTTTTTATCGTGTAGGCCAAACCGATTGTTTTAATAATGTTTTCTTTAATTAGAAGTATCGGGGAAGTATTGAAGAAGTATCAGATAAGTATTAAATTTTTAAAAAATAAAAATTGATACGTTACTTGGCGTATCAGATACATATGGGTGAAGTATCAGGAAGTATCAGTATCTAACACGAATACGATACGGATACGTTAGGCCTACTTCATAAAATATCGATGCCTCATAGGCAACAACTTAGACCACCCCACAATTGTTATCTAAGGATGAATTATCAGATAAATTGTTCCAGCAAGGATACTGCTTGAAGGATGTCCTGACGTGAATGCTTATCAGTCACAAGTGAAGCAGCCAAAAGCAAAGATTGAGTTGTCCTGAACATACATAAACAACTTAATTTTGTACATATCAAGTCCTACAATAGAATAGTGTTAGATGTCAAAGTATGACTTCCAACCTCGAAACATCAGCAACATTTAGTTCACTGCCTCGCTTAGCAATGAACTCAGTCACAGCTTGAATAGCTCCATCAGCTGACCGTTTGATCTTATCGCATATTGCAGATGTACATGAGTGCAATGCGACTACAAGCTGATTTTAGAATAATTTAGTATGTCATGTATAAAGTAAAACTTAGACTAGAATAGTAAGAGAGGAAGACAGTATGCCTCAGCCTTGGTTAGCAAAACACAAACAGCAGAGACAACCCTGTTAAAGACTTCAGACTGGTCTATTGATTCATCCTGCAATAATATACAAGAAAGCTCAGAGCTGCTTTCAGATTGACAAGAGTCATAAAACTGAACAATCAAAAAACTGGACCCTTACCCTTCTAAGGAGGGAAATTACATCTTCAAGAGAAGATAAGGCAGTGTATGATGATTCTAAATCAACATCAGTCCCAGACACCGCTAATCTGGGAAGTGATAAGGCTATGCTGAAGAATAGACCAATAATCTACACAATCAAAATTGTTAACATTGACATAACCTGATCACTGATACATTGTTCCAAAGGTGGCAATATAGCAATACTTTATGAGATTATGAACAAGTTGCTCATTAGATCCACACCTGAATTGCGCCTTTTCTGACATCAGAACTGACATCAGCGCATCGTGGGAGATAAGTCATAACCCTTTCCCCCAAACTTAAGGAGTCCCGACTTGGCAGTACATATGCAGCTGAACACAAGCATGCGAGGGTAATGATAAAGATCCTATTACTGAAGAAATGCCATATTCATGATTCATACTTACATGGTAAGGATGAGAAGTTTCTTTGTGCTGTTCTTTGTATTTGCATATGGTGTGTGCAACTGGAATGGCAACCAAGTCCACATACTCCACCAGAACATAGAGCACGGAACTTGAGAAGCACCTCATGTGCAGCAACACATCCTCTTCTTCTCTGGTGCTCCATGGAAGATGACACATACGGATCTACATGTCTCAGAACATGCAACAGCTGTTCGGCTCGACTCCTACCATCTTCACCACTAGCAAAGAAGATCAGTAAAAAGTAAAAAACATCAGGAAAAGTGGTACATCAAAAATTAAGCACACGTAATGCCAATTATTGAGTCAATGCATACATTTGAAGAAAAGAAGGTAAAATATGTAAGTATCATAAACAAATAAGAATAGTACACACAGAAGTTACGAAACAAAGATTTCAGCTCATATTTCAGAAACAATCACAGCTCAAGCCTTCATTATTTTCAGCAAGCCCTCTAACAAGATATACCTGGTTTTCCACGAAACTGAAATTCCAACACCATTTAATATTATCATGAAAAACATGGACATATCACATACCCCTAAAATCTACTTCAATATCAAAATTAATGTCCAATATTTTCATTTTGACAAGTGCCACCTGAATCATGTAAGCAACTGAACGAAGAATTTTTTTTTGCTATTGTGTTGTTCAATACTAACGTGCCTTTGCTAGGTCCCAAGCTTCAGATAAGAAATGCAGAGGGTTATTAGGCAGTTGACAACAGACATAAAACTTGTCAAATCAACATGATATGAATTCCTTAAGAAATTGCGCTGCATTCCGTGAAAGTGATGCATTATATTGCTTGAATACAATGAAAAATATGTAAGGACCATTATAACGGTTCCCAGATATAGTGATAAATGAGCATAAATTTCCACATCATGGACGGATGCAAGTAAAAAAGCCAGTCTAAGATACTAGAACACAAGTCACTAGAATTAAACTAAGAATTTATAATATAGGCACCTTGACAAGAAAGTTAATAGAATTAATGAATAATATGATTCATATAAAAATTAATATTTTCTGCTTTCAGAGAATAAAATAGGTAAGGGAGAAAGCTAAAAAAATTTCTAGATTATATTTCAAACTTTGGTACTGGGAAAAATAAAACTAAGAATGAAGTGGTATAATTCTGGACAACAATTTGAAAGATCATGTAATGGAACTTAAGAGAAATGTAGATAAAATTGTAGCTTTAAAAATTATAATCAATAAAATAACTATTCACATTGTAAGTATGTATGCCTTTCAAGCAGGTTTGAATGTGAGTATAAAAAAAAAATTGGAATGATTTGAAATAGTTAATACAATAGATACTTTAGAAGAAAAGAATATTTATCGGAAATCTAAACGGACATGTTGCAAGTGTTACTGCGGAATTTAATAGCATCCACGGTAGAAATAGTTTTGAGGAGACAAATGAAAAGAGTAAAATTACTTTAGATTTTTTCTTAGCTTATGATTTCATGATTGCTAATACTTTATTCAAGAAAAATGATGAGCATATTATCACTTACAAGAAGAATGCAGATTGATTATTTCCTTATAACAAATGAGCTCGCTTGAATTATAAAGATTGTAAGGTCATTCCAAGTTAACGTTTAACTATCTAACATCGATTAATAGTCATAGTTCTCAAGATAAAGAGTTGGAGAAGAAATAATAAGCCAAAATAATGCCATCGAACTCGATGGTGGAATTAAAAAAATGAGAATATATGTATTGTTAAGAGAAAACTTCTAGAACTTGAGCAGTGTGGTATTAAATGGAAAACTGATTTTATGTGATTAAAGGCTGCTAAGTGTATTCACAAGGTAGTGAACGATGTATTGGGAAAGGCTCCAAATAATAAAGATACTTGGCGGTAGAAAGATGTATAAAAAAATATTAATGAGAGGAAAATTTGTTATAAAAAAAATTTAAATGTAACAATAAAAAGAATTGAGAGAAACATAAAGTGTCTCGATGAGAGTCTAAAAAGCAATTTGTAATGCAAAAAATAAAATTTTAAAGATTTATATAAGAAGCTGAACACTAGAGGAGAAAAAAAATATATTGGATTGTTAAGGCAAGAAATAGAAACTTGACTCAAATAAAATGCATTAAAAATAAAGATCAAAAAGTATTTTTCAAGAAAAAACATATCCAATACAAATAAAGAAGTTACTTTCAAAAGCTTTTCAATGATGGTTGTGATAATATTGATCTTACTGAATTCAATATCCTAGAAGAAAATAAAAATTGCTCTTACATTTAGTGTATCAGTAAAGCTAAGGTTCAAGAAACTTTAAAGAAAATAAAGTGTAGAAAAAATAGTAAGACCGAACGACATTCCAATAGATATTTCGAAATATATAGGAGAGTTTTTTTGAATTACCAAATTATTTGATATGATTTTGAAAACTAAAAAGATACCAAATAAATGAAAAAAAAAAGTGTATATTAGTACTATACTCAAGATTGTGCTAACATAGAAGAATTAAATTGACGAGCCATACTTTTAAAATTTTAAAAGAGGGTGGTCAAGTATAGCTTATACTAGGGCACTGTTTAATTTTACACCATTTATATAAAGTATGAAATTTATTCATTTGTTAAGAGGTTTAATAGAAAAATTTAGAGAGACAAGAAGATTTACATTTGGTTTGTATCGATTTAGAAAAAACTTATTATTAAGGTCTCACTTGCTTAGAGTATAATTTTGAGATGTTTCAAGTTTTTTTAAGATAGAACAAGAGAAAATTATTTTTATATTATGATGTAAAATAAAAACAATTTGTTATTAAGGATTGTGTTGAATGTGAAATAAAATTAACTTTTTTATTTATGTGTTGGATGTGAAATATGATTAATTTTTAAAGTTAAAATTTATATAAAATGTGAAATAAAATTGATTTTTGATATTTAATAATATGTATGATGTGAAATAAATATAAATATTAAAGTATTTTTTAAGAAATTTGAAGATTTTTAACCCCCAATCAAACAAGGTCATAAAGTGTAAATGGAAGTGCTTTGAAAAGTCAAAAAAAAAAAAAATTATACTATTTATATTTCAGTTATTAAAGATATAAATAAAAAAGCTATTACTTGTTTGAACACAAAGGGGTTTGATTAAATACATATCTTTTTACATTGATTATGAAGATCCTGACTTGACACATTCAAGATGAGATGCCATGGTATATTTTTCGCAAATGACATTTCCATTGTTGATAAGACTAAAAATAAGGTTAAGACAAAACTCGAGTTCCTAGGGAATACTTTAGAGTTTAAAGTTTTTGTCTTAGTAGATCAAAAATTGAATATATAAAATGCATATTTTTTCAAGAAACAAGCACTTATATTGTTGATGTGATAATTAATATTTCTCAAGAAGAGTGAATGCTTTAGATGATTTGAATTAATTATACAAAATGACAGTAAAATAAATAATGATGTCATTAATAAGATCCAAGTAAGATGAGTAGAGTGGAGAAATGCTTGTAGTGTGCTATGTGATAGAAAAATTCTACGTAAACATAAATTTTATAGAACAATAGTAATACCAGCAATGATATATTGTGATGAATATTGCTTACAAAGAGATAATATATAATTAAAATAAGTGTTATAGAAATGAAGATGCTAAGGTCGATGAGTGAATATGCATGAAAGAACAAAATGAGAAATAAATATATCCGTGAGAAGGTTGAAGTAGCATCAATTGAGGATAAACTCAAAAAGAATTGACTTATATGGTCTGGACATAAATTATAGGCTGATTGAAGCTTCAGTACAGAAAGTTGAATTATTGGACTTTGTTATGTAAAAATAGAAAGAGAACTCGTGGCAAGAAACTATAAGAAATGATCTTACATACTTAGAGCAAAATAAAAAATTTGTTAATGGATAGTGCAATAAAAATAAAGGATTCATATAGCTAACCCCACCTAACAGAATAAGAAATAAAAGCTTAACTGTTGTTGCTGCTATTGTTGCTCAGAGGGGACCCACTTGCATCATGAAGAAAGAGCATGCAAATGACCAAAACGAAGCAAAAACTAGGAATGCACTGATAGTTCCAACAAAATCTAAGAATGGACAATGACTAGTTTGTTATTCTGCTAA
The DNA here is from genome assembly GCA_002786265.1 of Apostasia shenzhenica. Taxonomy (NCBI): domain Eukaryota; kingdom Viridiplantae; phylum Streptophyta; class Magnoliopsida; order Asparagales; family Orchidaceae; genus Apostasia; species Apostasia shenzhenica. Next base: position 91,563 of record KZ451971.1, on the reverse strand, counting down.
CGTACGAACTGATAGTAACTAACTGGAGGCAATTTTTGGTGGTTAAATTATTCAATGGCATGTACATAAAATAGAAGATTCAATTGATAAATAGGTACTTCGAGTAGATTGCAAGGATATGCATAATTGTTCCAGCTATTAAACATAGAATGTCTTGACCTAAGAAGCATGAGACCCTCCACTTAAGCACTACTTTCATCATAAGATATGTTGATCATATCTGATTTCTACCCAAGAAAGAAGTGATAATGAAGAAAATCATGGCAACAAGCCTTCTGTAAAAACAATTCAGTATGATCAAGTTTCCTACAGTTAAAAACAATAAAAAAGGGGGAAAGTTATATTCTTGTATAGATACATTAGCATATATTTCAATCATCTACTATCAGATGCCAATCCAGTAATAATTCATGTTAAATAATCTATCTATCTATATTATTATATTAAAATCCAAAAATCCCCATACTAATACGAATTAATAACATGCATCCCACTACAATCCTAATCGCATGACAATTGTGCACTGAATTTTGGGATACCCACACTAACAACAATAACATCAATATTAACAATCCTAAGATGGCTTTTTATAGACTCTTATAAAAAATATTAAAAATACTTACACAATTTACAAAAATTATTTAAATATGCAAGCTTATTTTTTAATACTTTTGATGAATTTTTGTGGAAAAGAAAATTTTCATTGCAAATTTAAATAATTTCTTTATTTTCATTTACTTTTAAAATAAAAAACAAGACAGACAAATTAGGTAAACAACAATAAAAATACGAATGTTTCTTGGAAAGCAATTAAGTTGACATATGAAAAAAAAACAATATTCTAGAACAATCAAAAGACAAAAGATTAAATCTTTGTAACATGAACAAGTAATGATTGAATATAAAACCTATGAAGCACGAGTACAATACGGCGATACGGATACGATACGATACGGATACGATACGATACGGATACGACGATACGCCAAACTTAAAAAAAGTAGAATACGGATACGTCAGGATACGACTGTTATATTTGTGTATAATACGTCATATTCTCATATTTAAGATATGAATTTATAGTAGATTATACTAGCTTATACATTTTATTGTTATAATTTTCAAAAATATCTTTTAATTTTTTTTAAATTAATTATATTTTTTTAAACATTATTAATATCACTAAAAAAATATTAGACAATTGAACTACAAAAATAAAAATATCCT
>KZ451971.1:38026-90228 GCA_002786265.1 Apostasia shenzhenica | reverse complement strand
TTTTTTTTTTATTCCCGAAACACTAGCGTGCATTAAGTATTTTATAATCCCAATTATGTGAGTTCAGTATATCTCTCAATCTTATTATTTGAGTCTATGCATGAGTTGTGTTTTATGTATAATATATTTTTTATTTTTTATCGTGTAGGCCAAACCAATTGTTTCAACATTTTTTCTTTAATTAGAAGTATCGAAAAGTATCGGACAAGTATTGAGCAAGTATTGGGCAAGTATCGGACAAGTATCGGGCGAGTATCGGATTTTTAAAATTAAAAATAAAAATCGATACGCCACGTGGCGTATCGGATACGTATCGGTGGAGTATCGGGGAGTATCGGTATCCGATACGGATACGATACGGATACGTTAGGCTCCACGAAGTATCGGTGCTTCATAGTATAAAACTAAAGGTTTGTTTGTTTGTAAAATTAAATTTAACAAGGTTAAAATTAAACTTGGATAGAGATATTTTTATTGAAAGTTGTGACTAATGTAAAATAAAATTAGTTATTATATTAGGATGTGTGAGGGATGTGATATAAAGTTAGTTATTATATTGAGATATGTGAGGGATGTGATATAAGTTAGTTATTATTTTAGTAATGTGTGTAGGATGTGAAATAAAGTTAATTTTTAATATTAAATTTTATGTGTGATGTGATATACCAGGTTAAAATTAAATCAGATTAATTTTTAATTTCAGAACAAACAGGACCTTAATGTTACTGCAAAAAAAATGTAAGGAACACATCTGGAAGCTCTTAATGATATATATTAAGTTTCAAAATAGTAATGTTTAAGTAAAATGAAATGTGAAAAAAAAACTGTAAAATATATATAGAGCTATAAAAAGCTAAGTAAAACAAGATGCAAATTTTGTTACTAACCATACATAAGCTTCAAAATAATTGATATAGGATTCAAAATAATCAAAACAAAGATTTCAGTTATAATTAAGCATACACGAATTTATATATGGACAAAAGCACTATTAAGAACTTTGATTTGTTCTATTAATAGATCATAATCAAAGAATGCTGAACTATATATTTATGATACATAATATGAAGTACAAAACTATTTAAATTTATCATGAGAAGTTAAAATGTAAAATAAAGATAGGCAAATACAATCATTAAAATGAAATTTAATGTGTAAAATTAGAACAAATATTAATTTATATAAACAACAAAAAGTGTACTAGTAATAGCAGTAGTAGTAATAATAATAATAATAATAATAATAATAATAATAATAATTTGATGAGATTAGCATTTTCTGTACATGTATCTTACTATTATATAAAAAATTTGGGGAATTTATGTATGTTACCCAAAATTTTGAATATTACACACTTTTTTAAATACGTCACCTCATAATTCAAGTTTTGTAAAGTGTAGCATGTAGCTATTATTCAAATGAAATAGTATATTTTAAAACCATTTCCATATACCAATCCAGTAATAATTTATGCAAACATGACATCAAAAAAGTTGAACCCTATTAAATATGAGTTAGATTCATAAAATCAATAATTATAATAATATTTGCAGTATTTTTTCTTTATCTATAGGATAAGGCATCAGATAAAATCAACATAACAAGTAAAATAGGTTATGATTTTAAAACAGTACAAATAACAATACCGATTTCATCAAACATATTTTACTCACCTGGTTTGCAGAATGACACATAACAGAGTAATAAGGTTTTTTATTAGTGGATCGATAATATCAGGGCGATCATTGGGCAAAGTAAAGAATCCTAAAATGGCCTGGAAAATATAACAATTGTGATTAAATAAGATAAACATGGAAAAACTAAAATGGTAACCAATTTGAATGATTAAAATCCTACCTTCAATACACGATTTCTGGTTTCCATAGGTAACCTCGGTTCTATAGAAACCAAAGTTGTACAAGCTTTTAAAGCAAGGCTCTGCAGATATGTAATAGGAGAATAAATATTAAAGTTTAACTGACACTGAGAACCCAATATTAAATGGGTACTAGCATGTACTCGCAAACTATACTATATGAAATTAAAACGTAAACACTAACATGTATATATTTATATATTTAATATTTATATAATTTAATTAATAAATATAATATTTAAGTTTTATATTTTTTGTAATTACATTCAATACTAACAATATGATTAAGTGTAAAAATAGAAATATTAAACTTTAGTAGGCCCTAGTCCATTAGTTTAACTTATTACAACAAAAGCTTTTACATTTATTTAAAAGTAAAACTTTTAATACATTATTAATATAATTAAAGAGAAAGCATATTAATATATAATACATATATATAATATAATATATTTTAATATACATAATATATAATAAAGTATATAAACTAAAATTTAAATTTATTAAGAGAAATCGATAACCAAATAATAATTCTTTAGGACCTAGGATCATAATTAAGAGAAATTGGGAGACTAAATTATAATTTTTGTAAGAGAAAATTTAAGAAATTAAAGCCTAAGATCAAAACTAAGAGAAATTGAAGGACTAAATTATAATTATCATTGTAAAGATTAAGGACCTAAGACCAAAACTAAAAACAAGTGAGGAAATAGATTATAATTTATTAAAACCTAAGACTAAGACTAAAAGAAATTAGAGGAACAAATTATAATTATTATTATAAGGACTTAGGACCTAAAATTAAGACTAAATTGATACCAACTTATAATTTTTAGGACATACTTTTTGTAAAAGAGTTTAAGGAATTGGGGCCTAATACTAAGACTAAAGAAATTGAGGGACCAAGTTATAATTATCATTGTAAAATTAAGACCTAAAACTAAACTAAGAGAAATTGTAGTACCAGATTATAATTTGTCAAGATTTAAGACTAAGGCTACAAGAAATTAAAGGAACAAATTATAATTATCATTGTAAAGACTTAGGATCTAAGACCAACAGTATGAAAAATTGGAATACCACATTATAATCTTTTAGACCTAAGACAAAAACTAAGGTAAATCGGAAACCAAATTATAATTTTATTGTAAGTAATTAGGATCTAAAATCAATACTAAGGGAAATTGTGAGACAATTATAAATTCTATTTCAAGAAATTATTACTTAAAACCAAAAGTAAGAGAAATTAGAGAATCAAATTATAATCTTTAATGACATAAGAGTAACATTAAAATAAATTGGGAGAGAGATTTTATGATCAAAGATGAAGTCTAAGATAAGTTAGAGGACTAAATTATAATTTCTTATAACCTAAAATCATGATGAGCTTTGTAAGAAATCAAATGATAAGTTTTGTAAAAAATGGAATATATATATTTATTATTTAAACATTTTAGACATATGTTATTATTTCTGTTCATGTGACACATGTTGGCCACCAAGCATAGCAAGGAGATAGAAAGGGGAAGTAGCAGAGTGAGAAATAAGAGAAGGGGAGAGAAAGCAAGAGAAACAGATAAACATGGTCGATGCACAAGTTTTTAGGGCCAAAAATGGAAACACCTATTTTCTGCAGCTTGTTACTACTGTTAATAGTATAATAAGAGATAGATACCAGATTTAACTAAATCTGGCTGTCGAAGTGATTTGGCATAGGTTTACCAAGTGGAAATAAGTAAATTCAACATGCAAAAAATATCGTAAAATTGCTTCAGTCAAACAAAGGCTTATACAAAACCCCTTCCCAACAAAGTTTTACCAGATGATCACATACTTGCGTATGGAGAAGTTCATTACTCGAATCAGCGAAACTATCACTTGCTTCAGTGCCCATCAATGTAAGCACATAATCAAGTAGTTGGTCTCTTCGTTTCAGTGGGAAGCAAACACCCATCTCAGCTGCGTTAATGACAGCACAGCCTACAAAGTATACAACATAATCATAATGAAGATGATCAAAAGGCGGACAGGATACAAATCTTTGAATGCAAAGGAAAAATACAAAGAATAAGCAGTTCCATAAAAAAAAAGATATATATACCAATTAGCAATGTTACCAGTAAGGAAATATTAATAATAATTAAAGTCCTTAAAAAAATGAAAAAATAAAAGTTTTTATTGGCACATACATTCTTTATACATTCTTTCAGGAACGCTTCTTTCTTACAAAATTTAAAAAATGTGACAAAATTAAAACATCAACAGAAGATTGCAGAATCTATATATTTATATATCTGTATATCTATATTAAAGATGGTACTGATGGTGAAAAAATTGGCTTTCCACTTTTACCTTTATTGAAAATCCAATATTTCAATTTTGCTCCCCGCCTCCCTCTCTGTCGCCTCCCTATCTCTCCTCTCGCTCTGCTTTCTCTCTCCTCTCTCTTTCTCAGCTCTTTCTGCTTCCTCTCTCTCCACTCACTGCCGCCTCCCTCTCTCTCCTCTATCTCTCTCTCAACTCTCTCTGCCTCCCTCTCTCCTCTCTCTCCTCTCTCTCTGCTACCCACTGCCTTCTCTCTCTCTCTCTCTCTCTCTCTCCCCTCTCCTCTCTCTTTTCAAAAAGAAAAAGTAAAATAAAAAGATTAAATTATAAATTTTATTATAAAAAATAAGGAATTAAATTATAATTTTTATGACTAAAGATATTTTTAATAAAAAATCAAGACTAATTATTATAATTAATTATAAATAATTACTTTTAAAAATTATTAAATTATAAAAATAGAAATTATATTATAAGTTTTTATTAAATCACTACATAAAATTTTAAAAATTACAAATAATTTTTACCTTTTATGTCATATAATATTCAAAAAATTAATTTTTACTTTGTTATTTTCTCAAAAACACTCTAAAAGTCATATAATTTTAAGTTAAAAATTAAAATCCTAAAAGTTAATTTAATCTGTTAATTGTAAAATAATGTATTAATTACTTAACAAATTTAATTGATTCAAATAGGTAATTTTTTAATTGAAAATTAATTTTAAAGTTTAATTATATTTATATTTTTAAACTATTTATTAGATGATTCATATATTATATATATATATATTAAAACCCAAATACGGTAATAAATAAATCAACTAATTCCAATATTAACATTTTACATATTAATAATAAATATAATTTACATTTCATTTAATTTTTTATATAATAATAATAACTACTTAATAATAACATTAATTTTAAAAATTAAAGAAATAATGCTAATATTTAAATTTTTATTTATCTTTATTAATATTTTATACTTTCAAAATTTAAAATCAAATTTAAGATTTAAATCTTTGAATTTTACTTCACTTTAATTGCATTATGCATTAAAATTTGTGGTTTATTTAATTATTGTTTTATTACTTACTCATGATGTATATATTTATTTTATATTTTATATTTTATAATATTTTAAAGTCTAAAAAAACATTAAATACTAAAAATTATAAAAAATAATATATATTTAATATTTATTATTTTTAATATAAAATATGTAATATTTTTATTTAATTTGTAGAAATTTTATAAGGCGCTGGGCGGCAGGAGAGAGAAAGCAGAGAGGAGAGAGGGGGGTGGCTCAGGAGAGAGAGAGTAGATAGAGGAGAGGGAGAGAGGGGCAAGTGGAGACAATGGAGAGAGAAGAGAGATGAGAAAGATGGAGGCTGGGGGCGACTCCAGAGATAGAGAGTAGAGGAGAGAGAAAAAGAGGGCCAGGTGGAGAGAGAAAAAGTGGGAGTGGAGAGAGAAAAAGTGGGAGCGATAACATTTTAACTTATCTAAGTCCAAAATCCGCTTTCTATAATATTTTAAGGTCTAAAAACATATTAAATACTAAAAACTATAAAAAATAATATATATTTAATATTTATTATTTTTAATATAAAATATGTAACATTTTTATTAATTTGTAGAAATTTATAAGAATAATTCCGTGCAGTTCCAACACGGGTACAATACTAGTTAAAATATAAATCTGCTTGCAGACAACTTAAATATAGTACATCAGCTCTTACTAGTTTATAGGGCCTCCTATGGTAATCTGGCAATACGGCCAACCCCAACTGCTATTTATCCTACATTCAGTAATTCAACCAGTCCTCTCCTTCTTGAATTAGCAATAGTGACTAACCTCATCTTTATGCCAACAACTGTATGAAATCTAGTTGCTATACTATTACACCAATTATTCTCCTTGTTTTTTGTGATAATTACCAATTATTCTCCTTGATCTCAAAAGAACTTGTATTTCAGGAACAGTGATCTTGTGGCAAGCACTAAACCTTCCAGGATATCAATCTCTTCACAGAATCATAATCTCACACAACTCAATTTGATTAATTATCATCTAATAAAAGCTTCAATTATAGACAATATAAAGGGCCTAATCCTAAAATAAAATAAATGATGTGGTACTAAACAGACTTGATAAACTACAACAACAACAACAACAACAACCAAGCCTTAATCCCACTAGGTGGGTCGGCTACATGAATCCTTTGTTTCCATTGCGCTCTATCAATCACCAAATTCTTATCTAAGTTTAAGTAACTAAGATCACTCCTTATAGTTTCTTGCCATGTCTTTTTTGGTCTCCCTCTTCCTCTTTGAACATGGGCAAAATCCAATAACTCAATCTTTCTAACTGAAGCTTCAATCGGCCTACGATTTAGATGTCCAAACCATCTAAGCCGACTTTCTCTAAGTTTATCCTCAATTGGTGCAACACCAACTTTCTTTCGGATATGGGACTAAACAGACTTGACAAACTAAATAACAAAATTAAATAAGCACAAGGGCCTTGATAAATTAAAATGACAAATAAAAATAGGCCTTCATTTATCATCAAAGCAATTATGTTGCAATCTGATCTGTGGCATCAATGGTGGTGTCCCGATCACCATACATCAACCGATCAAGTCTTATATCAATACCCTTGTGGAAGAACAAAAATACTTTGTTACCACATATCTTGTAATTTGGAGCCTGAGAGTTTGCAGATTTAATGAGAATATAGTTACAAAGGTTTTGTACCATTTGCTAGTGCAGAACTAGCTCCCTTGCTAGTCACTACCTTACTTTCATAGAGTTATACTACTTTAGAAGTCTCCTTTACCAGCTACCAAGTTTGATCCTCTCTCCCTTGATTTCAAAGTAATCCTTCCGACGATGACTACACAATGATAAGAATGAGCATCTTTCTATTTCCACTTCAATAATGATATATGTACAGGGGTGTACATTACATATAGGTCCCTAAGATTACTTTATACTCATAGTGGGGTCCTTAACACTTCCCCTCAAGTTCAGGAATATATATTATGAAGTTCCAACTTATTACAAATATAACCAATCCTAGTGCCTCCCAGCAACTTAGTTAACAAATCTGCTAACTAATTATTAAAACTTACGAAACGTATACTAACTTCCTCAGATTGGACTTTCTCCCTAATGTAAGTAACATTCAATCTCTGTATGTTTTGTTCTATCATGAAAAATAGGGTTGGAGGCGTGTGCATAGCGACCTCTAATTATCACAATACTTCACAGGTTCGGATTGATTGAACCCTAACTCCTGCATCAACTGTTTTAAGTTATACAAATTCACATGTCACAAATGTAATGGCTCTATACTCTGCCTCAGCACTAGGTCTTACTAACACATTCTGTTTTTTACTCTTCCACGATATTAGGTTCCCTCCTAATAGAATAAAATAGCCTACTATAGATCTCCAATTTGTCAAAGAACTTGCCCAGTTAGCATCTGTATATCCCATAACTTGAAACTCGCCATGGTTTCAAAATAGAAGTTCATTTCCAGAAGCTGTCTTAATGTATTTAAGAACCCTCAAGGCTACTATCCAATGAATTTCATAAGGGAACTTAAGAAATTGGGTAATCACACTTATAGTAAAGGCAATGTCGGGCTTGGTGACTGCAAGGTAGTTGAATTTATCAACTAATTTGTGAAATTTTTCGTGGATCTAACATAGCCCACCTTGTTTGAGTACTAATTTGATATTAGGATTCATGGGTGTCTCAATCAGTTTAATGCCCAACATACTAGCTTCATCGAGCATATCTATGACATACTTTCTCTGTGATATGTATATATATCTCCCTTTGAGCGGGCAACTTCAAAGCCTAAAAAGTACCTTAAATCGCATAAATTTTTGGTTTGGAAATGTTAATGTAAATGACCTTTTAATTCAAAGATTCCATCAATGTCATCTCCCGTGATAATTATATCATCCACATAAATAATAAGGAGGATTCGCTTTCCAAAAACTAATTTTCTATAAAACACTGAATGGTTTGATGAAATACGAGACATGTCAGCGGAGAGCTAAATTTACCAAATCAACGGTTAAAACCATTATAGTCGAGATATCTCTCCAGTTTCAAATCCCTAACTCTAGCCATGAGCTTTTGGATGTTCCTATTGCCTTCAGGTATTTGGCAGTGCACTCATGCTCACTCTTTATCTCATTAAATTTCTTATGCTACCTTGTCTACAGACTATGTTGCCTTCATTTCTTCTTTGTCATCAATATCTATTCCAAAATGTTTGTCAAAGGCATTGTTTCGTTTAGGGTGGTGGTAAGCTATGATAAATGAGATGTTAATATTACATTGTAATGGCACCTAGGACTTGGTTCCCCTTCCTCCTGGGAAGCAAACAGGTGGATGCAAGTGGGTGTATATGGTGAAAACGTTTTTTGATGGCTTAGTAGATCGTCTAAAGGCTAAGCTTGTAGTAAAGGGCTATACTTTTTTTTTGATAAAGGGCTACTTAGATATATAGCATTGACTATATAAATACCTTCTCTTTAGTGGTTAAGATAGCTTCTGTGCGTCCATTTCTTACTATCTGCAGTATCTTAATGGTCTTTATATTAACTAGATATTAAGAATGCATTTCTCCATGGAAACTTAGATAAGGCAGTTTACATAGAGCAACCACCTGAGTTTGTTGCTCAGGGGGAGTCTAGACTAGTCTACAAACTAAAGTAATTGCAATATGGTATGAAGCAGTCTCTTCGGGCATGAAGGAAGGAATAGATAGAGGAATAGGGACTGGAAGAGCCTTTGAGATATTTTCTAAGAAGGTAGGTGCGCTAGTGAAAAATAGGGTAGACTCAAAAAATGTTATGTCAGCTGAAATAAAAGCTTGATGCAACTTAGGAGAATAATAACGATAATAGATTGAGGTGATAGCTTATCTCCACCATAGGACAAGAGATGGATAAAACAAGAACTAAATACATATAGGAGAGACTATAAATTGCACCTTAAAGAAAGAGAATGGAGAAATGAATCTGATCATGAAAAATAGAAGATAACATGTGATTAACAAGATAACAAGATGTAAAGATTGCATCGTCCCAAAATTGTAAAGGACCCTCATACGTAGCAGTAGGGTACATGCAGTCTCAACTAGGCATCTATTCTTTTGTTCTGCAACACCATTTTGTTGAGGTATATATGAGCAAAGAAGATCGGTGAAGTATCCTTTAACTTGACAAAAATGATTGAAAGTTATTTGAAAAGTGCTCCTTCACATTATCACTACAAAAGACAAATAAAACACCAAACTGTGTTTTGACTTCAGCACAAAAAAAGTGAACGTAGAGAATAACTCAAAGACGATCCTTCATTAAGAACAACTATGCCATTCTTGAGTAATCAACAATGAATGTGATAAAGTATTTAAAACCCAATTTAGAAGTGATATGAGTGGGGCTGCAAACGTCTAAATGACCTAAAACAAATGGAGCGGAAGTATATTTATTGACCTGATTAGGAAAAGTAGTTCTATATGCTTTCCTAACTGACAAGACTAAAACTCTAGACTTTAAAGAATAGAAAAATTGGGTACTGTTTTTTGTAAATTATGCAGACTAGGATGCCCAAGACGACTATAAATCTGCAATGGAGTAGATTCAGTAACAAGAGCTGAAGTAGAGGAGTTATTGCTAAATGATATAATCTATTAGACTCATACCCTATGTCGATGACCCTTCCAATCTACAAATCCTGAATATAAATTGAATCAAAGGTAAAGGTTATTGAGCAATTTAGGAATTTTAATGTTTACTAATAGATAATAAGTTTAAAAGAAACTAAGATAAATAAAAGATAGAAAATAGTAATAACGAAAAAGTAGGAACAACATTACCAATTCCTTTCACTAATGATATAGATCCATTAGTAAGTGTGACATTGGTATTATATAGAGGTTTTTTGAGGTGAACAAAAGATGAAGTGTTACCAAACATATGGTCAAAAACGCCTGAATCAAGAATCCAGGAATTAGGACTAGAAGTGTGGGACAAGCATGCTGTGGATGTCCTCCCCTGAATAATATAGTTACCAACTGAGAGATTTATTTTTGAGAAACCTACAACTAAAGTAATCTATAGTGTTCTTGAATAGGGAAAGAAATCGCATTAGAAGGTTGACTGCCAAGAAGAACAAGCATTTTCTATTTCCACTTCAATAATGATATATGTACAAGGGTGGTGTACATTTACATATAGATCTCTGAGATTACTTTATACGCACAATGGGGTCCGTAACAATGACCTTTGAAAGCAACAGTTTCAAGGCTATTTTCAAATCCTATGCAGGTGTGGAGACAGATTCTACTACTCAATTGATTTGTTAATGTTCCAACATGCCTATTATGATTCACCGATTTCATAGGTTGAATTTGATCCAAAATCTGAACTGTCCTAGATCAAATTCTCTGAGATGTTTTCGTAAGTGCAATTTCCAACAATTATGGATTTCCTAATGATTGATTCACATTGCCTTACAAATAATTCTTCTTTTAAGAGAACTAGGTCTACAGCATCCTTACCCAAAACCATGATCGCCTCTGCATTTGAATCAATTTTCGCATTTATTTTTGCATTATATAAATCACATTTTAAGCATTTACCACACATGACTACATTCGTCCTACATGAATTAGGAGACTAATTTTGTACATTAGAAGGCTTGGCTGAACTAACAGTGTTTGTAAAGCATCCACAATAAAAACAGTAATCTAAATAGAATTAAGAAACATATAAACAAAGAAAACAATCTTAAAACAAATCCAAGAAAAGGAACATAACACACTTCAGAAAAAATTTCTCAAATTTTCATTTCAAGGAAATTACCTAGCAGCTCAATAGCAGTAATGACTGCCTGCTTCGCAGTAGGATGTTGTACATGAAGAAGCCTAGAGAGCATGTTGGTCCCCTGCAAGTATTAAAATAACAAAACGGTATAAAAGACAAAAATTTATTATTGGAACTGAAGCGGGAAACAATGTAGTAACAAAGACTAGATAAATAAAGTTGTAACTGAAACAAATTTTTTGCATCAGATGATTCTTATGGATGCATGGCTTCTGCATTCAATCAAATGACCAGAGGTGTGCATAATCATGCTTCCTAATGATAGTTCCTAACATTGTCACACATCACACTTTCAACTACAGAAACTATCAAAAAGAAACTCTCAAATAGAATATCGCATATTTTCTAAACAAGGACACAATAAGAGAAAAGGCAAGGAAAGGGAAGATGAGGCAAGGAAAGAGAAGATGTAAGGGACGAAAACAGATGAAACCAATTTGTTTGGTAGTTGTCAACCCCGAGATTAGACTTGTTTTAGAGTAAAAAGAATACAAGACCGGTGCTTTCAATTCTTTTCTGCAAGCAACCAACAAGACAAACTATAGTGAAACAAGCAAGGCACTTCAACAATTTTTTGGGGATAATTTGTTCCATTTAAACTAGTCAGTAAATGACTCAGTGAACAAAAAAATGTTTAACAATAATCAAAAGAAATGGATAATTGACAAGTTTATACATAAGATATCAAACGATAAAAAATTGAATAAATATCCAAAACAACTGCCAAGGAAAAAATGAAATATAAATTCATGGTGAAATGCCACACAAGTGAAACGCAATACCACAAGTGCATCAATTCTAGCTTCTATGACAGCTGATGGAGCATATCTTGCAGCATATCCATACATCAAAGCTAAAGCAGCATAAATATCATCAGCATCTTCAATTTTAGCTCTACTAGAGAACAAAGAGAAAAACCTGCAACAAATGGAAATTACAAATAAATCAACCTAGCTAACAAAAAATTCTCAAACTAAATAGTCTTAGAAGACGAACATTATAGAGAAAATGCCAAACACTATTCAGATAGCATAAGAGCCATCAAATACTCAATGCAAAATTAAAAGGATTACTACAATGCAATGTGAACGATAAACAAAAACAGGGTAATCGATAAATCATATTTTCAGCACACTTTTCTGCTATGTAAAGGTAAGCCGCAATTGATTTACTTCACAACCCAGAGTAATATGTACCTGATATACTGAGTACCCTTCGATAGGTTTTGGTGATAAAATCAAAAGGTTAAAGAAACGTAAAAATGGTTTCGAGTCTTACTATTTCAAAATTGCTTCTACTCGAACACCATCACCAAAAAACCGAGAAAATGAATAACAACTGATTTTGTTTCACATGGAAAGAATCATACAAAAAGGAACAGTTTAGTTTTTGCAAACAGTTCACTAATCTTATGATCAGTGCATTTGTGAGCTAATAAGTTGACTTATTATTCAGAACATATAACAAGTTACTGTATTAATAAGTACTACTTTTACCATGCAAAAATGGAGACTTTTTCCAACTACCTTGCACATAAGCTGATTCATTTTTTTAAAAACTGTTTCTGATTAATACAGAAAGGAGGTTCAATGTTAAGCCTGATCTCACATAATAACAGGCCCAAGTAGTTTATTATGACCAAGGCACAAATTCAGTCAGAAAAAATGTTGAAATTATGAAAACATGAAGCGCGATTACTAGTTGACCAGAATTTAGTCGTTTAACGTAGAAGAAACTAGGAAAGGTTCAAAAGAGGCTAAAAGTTTTCTAGTGCATCCATACTGGGTCATGGATCTAATCTCGTACAGTATACTTATTTCATGGAAACAAGAGTACTGTACAAGAATAAGTCCATGAATAATACATTTCAGTTTATAGGCTAAGCTTCTCATATTTTTAGTTAGTTGAGAGACCCTGGACCTATAGATGGGGTTGCATGACATAACAAGTAACGTACCTTTGGAACTTATTCGGTTCAACATTATCCAGGATAGTTTTCAGCTTCTCCAACACAGAATCCAAATGTGAAGCAGCAACCTGCAGGCATCATGTAGTGAATGTGACTCACGAAGTCAGATAAGTACATAAACATTATCCAACTTATCCCACCAACATACCAACCCCATGCCTTTTGCGAGTCCCAACCTATTAGAAGGGACTGATATACGTGCATGTCTGTAAATCCATTCTATCTTTTCATGGACGTAGACTCTGTCATCAACTTTCTGGAGAAGCATTCCAAGGCATCTGCATGACAGGAAACACAGAACATAAATTTATTGGAAATACTATTATGGCAATAGGTTCACATCTCTTCTAAATCAAATAGACATCACATGCAAAATCGCAAAATAAGCATAACAAGAAGCACATAAAAAAGCAGAGAAAAACAAAAATGCTAACCACACACTTCTCCAAATCCAAGGAGATCAATATCTATTCTACTTGCTTCCATGCACGATTAGCACTGAGCACATGAAAGAGAAAGATAACAAAGAAAACCTGAACTCCTTTAAGTTCTCTCCTCATCCTCCCCCATCCCCTATCAACTCAAAGAAAAAAAATGAAAAGAAATATTTATTTCCTCTTTAACTTATCTTGCACCACAGCTTCCGTTTCAATAGAAAAGGAAAAGGTTGGGCTTTAGTGGTTTCCTACATTTGAGAAGCAATAATGTCCCTTGAAATTGTGTCATGCTTTTAGAAATGTCATAGAGATTCTGGAGCCCTACAGCTGGGGAGGCAATCATGGTTTGAAGCTCTAAACTCACAATATAGCAACCCTTAGTTTAATCTATTTGCAACCTACTCAATCTCCTGATGACTACGGTTAGGTATAAGCAGCTGAACTTTCAATTTTTCATAAAACACCATCATACCAATCTAAAGTTATTTTTATTTTCTAAGAGCCATAAAAGACAGCTAAAACCAAAGTTTATCCAGAATGATTCTAGGGACGGGAAGTCGAGGATTAAGATAAGGGTTGAAAGAGTCATAATTTTCTTATTAATTAGTACTTAGTACAACAACAACAACTACAGTCTTTATCTCACGAGGTGGGGGGACTACATGAATTCTTTATTTCCATTGCACTCTATTAGTTAACAAATCCCCATTTAGTTCTTAAAGTGTGTATGATTCTTTTGTATAGTTTCTTGCCATGAATTTTGATCTCCCTCTTTCTCTTTTTACATGGGCAAGATTCAATAACTCAAATTTTCTTACTAGAGCTTCAATCAACCTACAATTTATATACCCAAACCATCTAAGTCGACTCTCTCTGAGTTTATCTTCAATTGTACTACTTTAACTTTCTCGCGGATATACAAATTTCTCAGTTTATCATTTTGTGTATATCTACTCATTTATCTTAGCATCCTTATTTTTGCAACACTTATTTTATTTATATATTTTCTTTTTTTAGACCAGCATTCAACGCTAGATATCATCGTTGATCATACTACTTATTATTCTGTAAAATTTACTTCTAAGTCTGAGTGAAATTTTCCTATCACACAATACATCAGATGAATTTCTCTACTTTATCCATCCTTTTTGAATCCTACTAGTGACGTCACTATCTATTTCATTATCATTTTATATGATTAATTCAAAGTAACTAAAACACATACTCTTCTTAATAATTTGATCATCAATTATCATATCACCAATGCAAGTGCTTCTTCATTGACTAAATGTACACTCCATATATTCAATTTTAACCTACTAATAGAAAAACCTTAAAATTCTAAAATATTCCTCCATAGCTTAAATTTTGCCTTAGTCTCATCTTTAATCTTATCAATAAAAAATATCTGTAAAAATCATACACCAAGACATATCATCTTAAATGTGTTTAATCAAAACCTCTATAATCAATGCAAAGAGATGCGGACTTAAAGCTGAGCCTTAGTGTAATTCAACTATAATAAAAAAATTCTTAGTCATTTTGTATTAATTAGTATTTAGTATTCCTATAAAAAATTAATTTCCATCAAAATTCATCTTGATTTAAAAAATTCGCTATAAAGACAAATGATGAAAAAAATTAGTTATTAGGTATTAATGCATAAGTTGCATTAAATATTTTCTATCTTTAAGAAAGAGAGGAAAAATTAGAGAAGAAAAATTCACTATGTAGTGAGTCAAGTAAGACATTTCTCTCTTTTTATAATGTTAAGTAAAATAATTCAATGAAAAATATTAAAAAATAATAATTACGAAGGCCTAAAGCAGTAAAAAAACTAAAAAGATTAAAACTTTTGCAACAAGGATACCATGATAAAAAGCAAACAAACATACAAAACATAAAACACATTACATAACTACAAAAAGGAAAATATAAAGCTTTTACAAAGCTAAGTAAAATGAGCTACCCAACATATAAGGATGTGAAAGTAAAACAAAAGTACAAAAGTAAAACAAAGTAAATTATTAAGATCATACAAATAAGGCAGGTAAGGAGTCTAGTTAAATCAAAAGGGATTACAAATGAACACGAAATCTAAATCACAAGAAGTTTTGATCTTAAAATGCGAAAAAAAATTCAACAAAAAATTAAAGTTGCAACTTTTTAAAATACTTGTCATGATGAATATCTCGATAAGTTAGAAAAGCAAATGAAATCTTTTACTACTATGAATAAATAAGTTCAAGAATCAGAAGAAATAGAAGCTTTGAGAGGGATTGAGTAGCACACAGTGACCATTTTAGGTTAAGTTCAAGAAATGTCTATTAAAAGGAAAAACTGCCTAGCTTTCGATAAAAGCACTTGCCAAAAACAAAAATAGAATGGTAGTCGAGTTTCAGTTGACTTAAAGTTATTTTCCAGATTATGAAAAAATTAACAAAACAATCAAAAATAACAAGCATGCATTTGAGTAAGATCAAATTTTATTTCGAGTGAGTTAATTATGAATTGAAATTGACTTGAAATAATTTTGAGTTTTATTAATGCCTCAAAAATCTATTCAAATAAAATTTTCGCAAGAATAACTTTTCCTATGACTTGCACATGTATCTTATAAAATATGTCTAAAATCTAAATGCATTTTAGTCCATTTAAATGTTAGGATACAGGTGTTGTGTATAACATCACGTCTGGTCTAAAAGTTAAGATTGGTACACAACTCGAATCAACTTAGAATCAATCAAAATCTAACCAACTCTACTTAAATTAAATTGAATTACATCCATCCTTCTGAGTTAGACCATTTGTTTTAGATTGGTCAACAAAATTGAAAACGTTTAACTTGATCCATTTTTGGTAAAAGTTTGCTCATGGAGGTTATTTCCCAACAAACATGATACGTGTAGGTCTTCATCGATGATTTCCACTAGTTATCTCCACAGTTGCTACTTGCTATTAGCTGATATTTTTTCTTTTCATTCCTTGTTATACAAACATAATGACCGTTATACTCTGATCCTTTTATGTACTCTTTTGTCCAAGCACAACTTTTCTCCTTTAGCTTCCCAATTGCTGCCTGCCTTCAAACAGAGCTAGCAAACCTTCAAAGAAGCAAGGGCAGAGCACACTATAGAAAAAGTGAGTGCAACACAGAAGCAGAGCTCGCCTTAGTCTTCCGTTCAATAGCATAAAATCCTAGCTTTGCCGGCTGCCAGCACGTAAAGAGGAGAAATAATGATCCAAGTAACGCATCAAGGATAGGGCACGCTAAACTGGATGTAACATACATAAAAATCTCCAAAATAATATTAATACCTATATGAAGATGAATGGGCAACGGATGGGAGTTGAATATCTTTAAGATAAATAAATCAAAACTTCAGAATTTCTCCTGAATTTCCAGTGTTTCATTGATGAAATATTGTCCAGGGTTTTGAGAAAAATAAAGTCTCAGATACTTGCAGTATTGCACCAAAACCTTCTAAACATTATATCTATCAAATATGGAAAGATTGTCAAGAAAATGCAGAATTTATGCTACATCCTAGATGTTCATAAGTTAAGAAACAATCTTCACAGCTTTATGATACTTTCATGGTGTTCCATTTTATCTGTTAAGTTTGTTCATTGACTCATCTGGGCCATGATATATGACCATATGCAGGCACCAAGTAAATGAACTGTACAGCCCAAAAATCTTAAAAGCGGTTTTTTTCGCTTCTCAAATAAAAGCTACTTTTTTCAACAAGTAATAAATATTCGAAATAAACAGATTCCTGTAATGAAATTTGGAAGGCAATATTCAAGCATAAAATGGCTATTCCTAATAAACAAGAGTGTAATACCTATGAAGCAGAGCAGCATGTTCATCATCACCTACATACAGTGTATATTGTCTTGCAAAAGCGTTGCCTAAAGAAATGACCCATTCAGTATCGTGTGCAACATCCAAAGATTCTGATAAGAACTGCCATGGCAAAGAAACAGTCAATAATGCAACAAATACGCTTATATATACTACAAGCATTGTACGTGAAAGGAAGACAATTAAAGAATTTCAACAGCCGGAGGGAAAGAGATAAAAGTTCATGAAAAGAAAAAACCAAATAGAGAAAGAAGTAAAAGCTAAACCAGCAAGAACAACTGTCGAGTATATTTCAATTTGAACACTTTGTTCTGATATTCACACAATAACACTTACATTAATGACCATGTCATCCCATGTCTCCTGGTATTCAAGGTCTTGCTTCAAATCTTCAGAATCACTAATATATGCCTGAAGTTTAGGTACCTATTTCTTGCAAACGAAATGAGTTACATGATAATAGAAGTGCCTTGGTACCATGAAAAATGTACACTGTTTAAGGGGAAAAAAACAGGGAAGTAGATAAATTGTTTACTGAAGAATGTAGGAATGAAGGAAATAAACTCCATAGAAATAGAAAACAAAAATATTCGATTTATTACATGGGATAAGCTACATGGATTTATTACATGGGATAAGCTACATGGATTTCTTAATTCGACAGTTCTATTTAAGGTATCTCTTCAGAGTAAAGATATAGTCCAATGATTATAACCCATCATTTTTTGGTCTTTCCTTGTCGACCTATCCAAACCACCTTAAACGACCATCCGCACTCACAATCTCCTTAATACAATCATATCTAATGCGCCTCACACTAGTGTGACCACGTCCTTTGAGCATTTGTATCTCCACTACACTAATCTAAGAAAATAGAAAACACCAAGCATAAACAGTTTAACTCACCCTATCCATATGGCATAACAAAGAAACATATTAACTAAATTTCCATTTCAGCAACAAAACTTGGATCATGGATACATTTGGTGAAGGCAGCCGTAGACTCTTATTGCCAAAAGATGGTGCATTAATGTGAGCCTTATGTAAATGAATGTAACCGTGAACCTAGTTTTCTTTCACTTATGTATACTCCAAGGAGTCAAGTTACTTTCCTCAATTATTGATGGGAAGAAGATATTCAACCACTCGGTTCAAGGATGAGCATAGGGAAGGATTATCAGAAATGCAAGTTTCAAAGGGCTTCAGAAAATAATGGGAAGGTTTTCAAAAAAAAAGGAGAGAATAATAGATAGATGTGAACACCTTATCACATACAAATGATAAATAACAATTTCCATAAATGCTACTGCACAGTCAAAACAAGGTTTAGCACAAAATACTACTTCATAGGCATTGAGTACTTTAAGATGTACATCAACCACAAATTTTGTGAATGCAATATGGCTCAAAACCAAATCAAGTAAATATTCCTTCCATATTAATAAAAAATACCTTACAATAGTAATACCTCATCTTGCCAAAATAAGCTGAGATTTTTGGAGAATATTGGCCCTAAGCAGCACAAAACCTACAAGACAATGGGAAGTATTAGGTGAAACTTGGTGGCCCAACGCAGCACAAGACCTACTACAAAATACAAAACAAGAAGACTTAACCCCAAACTAGTTCGAGTTAGCTATGGATTTCTCCTCAATTCATCTCTATGTAAATGAACATTCTCTACAAGCACATGTGAGTCAAGGACATGTCTAACTATATCTAAAGTTATTTGTTCCCTCTTTCTCACCTTAATGACTTGGAACCCAATACATTTATGTATCAAACCTTTATACATCAATGTTTGGCATGCTAAACAACCTTAAACATCGTTCCTTAGGTATCATGCACATCCATTTCTTGATAAAATTACTAATAATGTTGTACACTATAGTGTGATCAATCATCCATGTTACTATTCACATTTCTGCCACACTGCTTATGCATATTTTTCCATTTAACAGCCAAACACTCTGCATAGCACAGTTAATTGAATAGAAGTCTTGAAGATTTTTCCATTCACCTTAAATAAGTGAATTCCCATCACATGGAACTCCTACCGCACTCATCCATTTCAACAATCTTGCCATGATCATATGACAACATCCTCATTTACAATTTAGTTACTACGGACAACGGTCTTGAGGAGTTAAAAATTCCTTGCATGATGGGATTGTTGTCCCATCTAACTCATGGCACTGTCACCTCTTTCTTCAAACTTACAATATATATATATATATATGATGTTTCAATTTGAATTCCTTTGCTTCTAACGTACTCTTTCAAGATTTAAATTTTTGATTAACCACTTCATGAGTCTCAACTAATTGGATTATACTTTCTATAAAATTCATGCACAAAAAAATCTTGCCATCATTTTCTTAGTCAACTTGTCCTAGAAATAGTCTGGGCAAATAGGGAACTCCTTTGTATTGACAACCATGATCCTCACGCTGCTAACTACTTCACACCCCATGTCTTTCATTAAATTAATGTATTGTTCAGCACACTTTTCTTTTCCAATGCCCGCCAATAACATCATTCAGTACTCTTTATCATATGTTTAAGACTGAAAAAATAACTTGAAAGTTCCTTTTTTTCATTACCACTATTCTTATAAGAAAAATAGCCTCCATTGTTGACCATACATGCATAAAACACATTGAGTGTTCAATATAGCAAGGTCTTTTCTTAATCTCCATTCAATGACATCCTCCTAAAATCCATAGTATAACTTGTAAGCATGATCCGTCGATAGTTATCGCAATTCGTATATCTCACTTGCTCTTCATAAAAGGGACAAGAGTACTCTTCCTTCGTTTGGCACTTCTTACTCTTTAAGTATCTAATTATAAAATATTGTAAGTCACTTTGCACTGATGGCACAAGTACACTTCCATATTATAATAACAATCTCACCAAGCCCACAAGTTTTTTAGGAATTCACCTTTATCAAAGCATTTTCACAATAGCTCATGTATAATCAACATAATTTCTTTCTTAGGAGTATTGACAACCACAAAATAATTTTGTTGTTTTCAATGAGAGCTTATCAAAATATATTCTTCATCTTTGATAGGTATTTTCGCCTTTTCACCAAAATATTATTAATTCAATCATTAATGCATCTCACAAAATTCAAATCTTGACTTTCCTCACCTTTAATTGAGCTAGCACACACAAGAGTATTGACAACCACAAAATAATTTTGTTGTTTTCATTGAGAGCTTATCAAAATATATTCTCCATCTTCAATTGATATTTTCGTCTTTTCACTAAAATATTATTAATTCAATCATTAATGCATCTCACAAAATTCAAATCTTGACCCTTCCTCACCTTTAATTGAGCTAGCGCACCCGCACACACACATATATAATATACATATACATATATATGTCCAGTTTACCATAAATAATATATATAATATGCCTATACATATATGCACATATATACATACTTATATAAAACATGAATCGCTCCCTCTCTTTGGTTTCCAATTTTTCATATAAGAATATAAGCGATTTAGCCATTGCTTCATTAACATCCTTCTAAACTCTCTTGTAGTCAATCCTTTATAGACTTAATTTGACAATTCAGGGGACTATACATTATACACACTTAGTAGAAATAATTAAATATAGGGACCTCCATCAAGCCATAATTAAAAAAATTATTCAAGAGAACTTTCAAATTCAATGAATTTCTAAGACTATGATAGACGATTGTGCAATCATTTAGAAGTGTGTAAAGCATTTTTCATGCATGAGCAGTACAAAAATAAAAACAACAAAAGTTTTAAACCTCAAATTAGTTGGGGTCAACCATAAGACAACATAGAAATGAAAACAATTAAAAAAAACAGAAAGAGAAATAAGCAAATACTGTGAGAATATGAGTTGCCAATTGCTCCCTAGCAAGAGGGTCATGAAGCAAGACAATCAAGCGTGCAAAGAGATCCTGGAATGTTGGAAAATAATGTCAGTATAACCAAAACTACTATTGGAAACTCCTAACAAGCATGCTAACTATATTGGAAATAATGTCCACCTCAGAGTCTGGAATATCATCTGATGAAGTACATTCATTAAATATTGCACTCCCATGAGACGAGTTAAGTTTATACAATTCTGATATGCATTTGCACACCTGAAAATGTTAACAGTAAATAGTGTTCATCACATTTTCCAACAAATTTTCATGTATTAGCAATTCAAATTACTACAAGATCCATGTTATCAAATTTATAAAAAGATATTTCAAAAAAAAATTATAAAAGGATATTGATAAGTGAACAATGAAAGATTTAGTTGATACTTCCTGAAGCAATCAAAATTATTATAAAAAATTATTTGAAACTAGTTCTTATACTTCTAATTCACAATCGTTCACCATATTGTCATCTATCTTGTCACTTAAAACTATTTTTGTGCTAATTAAAATGCTCAAGTATGTTTGATGGGGGCATCTAGACGAAAAAAGGTCCAAATTGGATGTCATAACTTGCTCTTGATATGCAAATTATTTACACACACATATATATATATTAAGATTTATATTGGTTGAATTTATAAAAATTAAGTTTTATCTAAGTTGATTTAATCATATTAGATAATACCAGTTAAATGAATAAATTTAACTAATTTAAATTAGTTAGAATTATCTCATTTGAATAATTATCCAGAGTCGTAGTTATTGATTCTTTTCTTATTTTTTTATTTTGATTTATTTTCCTATAAATAGGCTGGAATCGGTACATTTTTAAAAACTTTTGGTGAATGAAATTTGCTTTGTGTAAACTTGTCCTGGAATGGATTAGTTTAGTGATTCTAAAATGGATCGATATTCCAAGAGGGAATGGTAGGGGACCTTAGATAAGGATTCTAAAAACCCTATATATCCACTATTTTTATTTCTATTTTACTCTATCCTTTAAACCCTAGCCGTCTCATTTTCATTGTCTTGTATGAACTTAGGTATCAGATCGCGATGTCCCGCATCCGTTTTAGGATCAGATCGCGTCATCCCGCATTAATGTCAGTCTACTTGCTCAAAAGAACAGTAAGCACAAAGTTTTCAGGCAAAAATGCACATACATATAGCAAAAATATGCAAAGAAACATGCAAGTGTATGAGTATTTGTCTTTAGAATACATGGGCTAAGAAGTTGGCACATGCATGAAAGATGATGCCACACAGGGAGAGAAGACGGGTGAAGAATTTAAAGGATGCATTGTCGAGCATTATGTACAAGTCTGTGTTATGCAGATTAAGCTAAAATTAGAATGCAATTTTAAGTAATAAATAGCTATTTGTTTGTTTCAATCTTTCAATCTATTTCACTGGTTAACATGGCCTACTACATTTTCTTCTATATATTAAAGCATTTCATTAGATGTTCCATGCAGTCAATATGTAGATCACGATATTATGACCCTAAAATGCAATGCGATTTGTGGGTTAATGATAGCAGCAGATCAAAAAACTTGACTTAAACTGAACCTTCAGTAAAGTCCTTTGTGTTTTAATTTTTTATATTCTTCCCATTCAATATTTACATCAATCCCTTGCAAATGTTTATTCCGCTGATTTTGTAATGCAATCCTTGCACGAAGACTCCAATATCAGACGTGCATGCATGTCAGATTGTATGTGGAAAATATAGGGATCTATATAATAAATTCAGAGATAAGTAAAATTAAAAAGGTGTTTGTTAACAAAAAATCTTACTGTTGCAACTGCACCGGTGTACTTCTTAGGAATAATCATCTTTAAGAGGAAAGGCCAAAGAAAGTGCTGTTGGTGAATGAGAAATTTCAGGCAAATTAAAAATGACAAACAATGTAAAGGAGTTGATAATTAATACTAGAATAACTCTGATCGCTACCTCCATTTCTGGAATAGTAATAGCAAGTAGAAGAATGCTCTTCTCACTGATAGCTCTTAACCTGGCTGGACTGACAACAGAGATGTTAACCTGATCAGATGAATCAACTTAGAATAGTGATGAAACAAATAAGATTTGCAGGAACAGTTATGAAACAAAAACCAACCTCCAACTTCCTATGATAGAAGGAGTGTAAGGGAATGCCCTTCCACACATCATGGGAAGTCTTCAAATGTTTGATTTCATCATCTGATATAGCACAATGGCGAACAAGATATTCGACAAATAACTCCGCAGAAGGACCATCATAGTAAGAATGTGAGGCCATCACAACAAGTAACTGACAAAAAATTGCACCACTTTAAATAGACAGACGTTCAAATATAAATGTATGCTTTCATGACCCTTATTGATAAAACCATGCTTTAAGAAGCAGAACGCAGATAAGATGCTATTTTGAAACAAGTGCTAATCCATACAAAATAAAATACATTTATAAGGAGAAAAAGGCAACGTAACCTCAGTGAGTGCCTTTTTCACACCTAAACTTGGCTCGTCTAGTAGTGACTTGACAACTTCTACAAGTAAATTTCTTTTAGCATGCCAAGCTTCCAACAACCTTGTAAAAGAGCAAACACCCGTTAGAAATAAATAGTCAAAAGATACTAAGTTGCTGTCAGGAAAAAGGTTTCATTAGACCAGGTATTTGACCTGCCAAAGCTGAAGTGCCATCACTCAATCAAGCACAATACAAAAGAAAAGATGAATTCTTGCCTTTCTCGAACAAACATTTTTTTACATCAAAAACCAACTAAAGCTTACTCAAACAAAAAATATGTGGGCCACGGAAAAGCCAACCCAGGTCTAATTATGTACCATTTCGAATAGCTAAGAAAACTAATTGGCAACTTCAAATTAAAGGGTAAACTAAAACCTTGGCAATAGATGCTTTATGATGCAGAGTGCTCCTACAATAAAGGGCTCATCCTTCGCCTGACATTTCTGAATGAAAATCATGAACAAATAGCAAAAAAACCAGAGTCAACTATGTAAATTTTTACAGTTGCAAAAATGTTTTGCTTCTAAATAAGAATACCACCCACACTAAGAAGGAAGACATGAAGATCCTCTGAATAAACTGAACCAATAACCAAAAAGCAGTGCTGAATTTCATTGTATGTCTGCATAAGAGAAAGTTCATAAGTATAGTATGTCTGTGCCAACATACATACATAAATGGAAAACCTTAGTCCCTTAAACTTCAGAAAATATATGCAAATCAGTGCTTATACACGAACATTTCACACCGAAGTGCTTGACAATGAACTGAAATACACAAATAGGTCCTTCCACTAAATATTTGTATCGAAAAAAGATAATGAATCGAAAACAATGCATGATCACAAGAAGCCCAACAAGAAGATGCTTTGTATCCTTCACATTAAGAAGAAGGCCCTTAATATGTGAGATCTAAGGGAGGTTTTTTGTGGATCTTTCCCTTAGTGTGAAGAGCGCCTCTAAAGTGAGTTAGAAAAGGTAAGAATGATTTCTTAACATATGAGTGTAAAGAGAGCCTCTAGGGTAAGCTAGAAGAGTTGTGATTGTTCTTCCTTCAAGTGAAGGGTAGGGCCTCTAGGTGAAGATGACAATGTAAGGGCTTCTCTATTTGAACCAAAGGAGCAATTGGTTTGGTTGGGGTGAATGTTGGGGTGAATGTATGCTTGGGATTGAGCTAAACCATAGTCTATCTAGTGTTCTTTTCCTTATTGCACTTATATCATGCTAATTGTGTATGTGATAAATGATATTTGCTTTCGTTTATTTATTCAGTTCATAGCTAACTTGTGCTCTTAACTATATCTTTTTTTTTAATAGTAGATCTTAAGTGTTTCTTATTTGAGCTATATTGCAGTAAATTAAATTCTCTAAATTAGTCAGCATTAAATTTTTAATTTAGTAATTAGCACTATTCACCCCCTCTAGACGCACTCTTACGATCCTACATAGAGTACCAGAAAATAATTGATATTATCAAGGGTTGCTTCAACATCAATTTTGTGAAAAAAGATGAAATTTGATTGGCTAGGGGACTGCGGACCATTGTTGCGATAGGATTTGATGAGTGGACAAACTCATTCAAGCCATCGTTGAGTGTTCTCACCACTATCCCACTTTGGGTGAGATTTCTCGGTCACCCACTAGAATATTAAGGAACAAGGAACTTAGCAACGATTGCTAATAAAGCCAGAACTCCTTTGTTTGAGAGATTAATACACAACCACAAGAGAGAAGGGCCTATATGCTAGCATTTGTGTCAAGGTTGATATGTGGGAACTACTACAACTAGGAGCTTGGATACAAGGATTGGTAGGCCGGCTTTATCAACACTTTGAATACGAGGGCATTACTTCAATGTGATTCGAATGTGGGTGAGTTGGACATAGGAATACGCAATGCCCCTCGAAAGCTAGAGTGCAAGTTCAACATGAAGTTAGTAATAGAGTGCAAGTCCAACAACATGTAGGAAATAAAGAGACAACCACCTGCAATGGGGAACAACAATAAACATCTAGTGCACTAATGATTTAGTAAATAAAGGAGCCACAAAGACTCCACTATATGATGTTGAGTAGAAAAACCTACCAAGTTGGACCATGGTTATTGGTTACAAATATAATGAGGAATCATGGATGCTGAAAACTGGAATGTGGTAGTGGCCAGCAAGGGTGCTCAGCCAAGTAGTCTAACGCGGGAGAAAAGCTGACCAACAAAAGTTTATAGTTTAAAGTGGTCGAGCAATGCATAAGCTGAACAACCAACATGTTTAATGGTAAGCCAAACAACAACCCAAGGAAGGAATGGCAGAATGTGAAGCCATAAAGGAGACAAATTGCAGCACAATTTCCCCTAGCAGTTTGGATGGCCAACGTAATGGCGATAGGGTTGAAGTCGAACAACAAGAATAATGAAACAAGGGACCTGGTAGCTCCATGAAGACCGGATGGCCAGGTCTTCAAAAGTCGGAACACAGAGATATTCAAATAGTTCGATCTGAAAAATAAAACCATTCAATTTTCCAAACAGAGATATTTTCATGGTTCAGTCTGCAGAAAATGAACCATCCAATTCTAGCAAACTTTAGAATTGCCATTTCTACAACAACGAAGCTGGTCAACTTTGAGCATTGAATGGAATACCAAATGACAAACTCAAGAACTGCCATTTCTATAGCAACGGAACAAGAACCAAATTAAATTACAAAATAAAGAAAATAGCCACAACCAAGGAAAAAGCTAAAGTTGCCAAAGACCAGCAGCCTTTTGGACACACCATAAGAAATAAGAGATTTAGTCGAAATGCATGTTAAGCATTGTGAACAAATTTAGAGATCAAACGTATTCATAAATGATTACGGTTGACTGTCAACACATTATGTTTAATGTAAATTGCTTACAAGACCATGAGACCAAGGGTCATGATAATTAAATCTACTTTTAAAGATAAATTTTAAAATAATAAACCAATAGTTATTGAATTATCTTTATTATAAAAATTATATTAATTTAATAGATTCCTTATTAATTATTTTCTAATCAATCAAAGAAATTTGCTCCTAATATTTTAGATCAGAAGGAAAATTCCTTCTAAAATTTTAGATTCAAAGGAAACTTCCCTCTAGACTTTTAATCAAGCAAGGTAATCAAGTGATTACAAAAACATTTTAAAATCATCTTTAATAATTGAACCCGAATAAGATTGAAGGAAAATTTTAATCCAATCTTATAATTAAACAATTTAATCACTCAAATGATTATAAAATTTTTTATAGAATAACTGCCTTAAAACAAAATTAAACCCTTATTTAATATTTCATTTTTCATAACCCTAGCTTCAATCAATCTCTTTCCCTGCCGCGATCGCAGAACCCACACACTGTTGCGGTCTTTGGACTTCCCAACTTGTTGAACAACCTTGCCTTTACGCTAGTTGTCTTTTCCTTAGGATTGCATATTCCTGCTTAAACGAACGACCTCACTGTTGAGAACAAAATAGCATCAAAAATAGAAGTAACACTTTCTCCTTGTTCTTTATAAGGTTTAGATGTTTTTTTTTTATTTAAGATTTTGTTCCCTCTTTCTACGGTTCTATTCTCCCTTCTCAAAGTTCTGTTCTTCCTTCTTATATCTGAATGACTGGTTGCCTCATCTATTCTTTGTTCAAATATAACAAAATTATCCTTAAATTGCATTTGGTTAGAGCTATTTTTTTTTAGATTACTTTCTGATATACTTGCTGGAAGAGGTTGTCCTCCATCTTTCTGTGGGTTCACATTTTCTTCTTTAGCAAAACGATGTACTTAAATAAGGCACTGATTTCATAATGTAAAATCTTAACATCTATCTTTGCATCTAGATTTCTTGGAGACCTCGTTTGTGTTTGATTTCTTTTACCTGTAGATTAAATGTGATTTATTCATTGAGTAAATCCTGCAATAAAGAGAACGCTTTGGATTGACATGTTATTTCGTGGTGAAGTTATTGGTTATTATGTATTGGGAGTTGGTTTTTGATTTTTCAGAAAATTTTCCTATTTCCTCTCTTATCTACATTATTATTATTTTATATATAAAGGTATGAATGTGTAGGTAAAAAATATTTTATCCTATCTGCATTTATTAATTTGAAAAATTCAAAAACTTTGTGATTGGGCCATGTCTCAGAGGGAAGAAGCATGCGGAGAGAGAGCAGAGGGTGCTCACGCGGTGCTATGAGATAAAATTTAGATTGAAAACTTATATTGCAGTTCTTTAATTTTTCTAGTTTTAATGTAGATCCTAAGTTCTTATAAAAAATTATAATTTGGTCTCCAAATTATCTTAGTTTTTTACTTAAGTGTTCATAAATTATAGTTTACTATTTTAATTTCTCTTAGTCTTAATTTTATGTCATAATTTCCTACAATAATAATTATAATTTGGTCCTTTATTTATTTCTGTATATAAAAGAGAAAATTTAGAGTGTCTGTTATATATATAATTACACAGTTTGAGGCTTATCTTTTGGCAATGTCAGACTATTTAATTGCAATGCAAAACTCCACTTTCACGTGTAAAAATTTGGTATTTTTCATTTTGCTTCTTTTACTTACTTTTTTAAAAAAAACTCTATTCTTTAGTATTTAATATAAATTTTTTATTAAGATACAAATTTACAATAATTTCATGTTTTATAAATATTATTATAAATTATTTTTTATAAATATTTATTAAATTATTAAATCATCACGGTTAAACTCTAACTTGACCTTGATTAAACCATAAAATCGTGAATTTTTTATTCTATCGATTTTAAGATTAGTCAGATTTTCAAAATTTTGCATTATGTTTGAGCAGTAGAAGAGAGTGAAGAAAAACAAAAAGGCATCGAGTTTGAAAGAGAGAAAAAGGAGAGAGAAGAGAGAGAGACGAGCAGTGGCAAGTTAGAAAGAGAGGTTGAAGAGCGTATGCCCCAAACAGAAAATATTTGATTTAAAATTATACTATAGTCCATTTATTTTTTATTTAATAATATTTTAAATAATTATTTGTCATATTAAATACTTTTGTTAATATAATTTTTTTTCAAAATGAGTTATGACATCTAAAATTTATGGAACTAGATGATTCAATTTAATTCTCGATTCTATCATTCTAAAATTAAAACGGACTCACATAACTAACTTAATAATTAATAACTATTAAATTTATTAATTGACAATTAAATACTTTATTGTTATATTTTATGTTCACAATTAGCAACGATTTATTTTAATTATTTTATTTATATCCATTAACAAATAAATTGAAAATTTTATTTTTTTATTAATATTGCTATTTTATTTAATTTGTGTGATCTACATTTAACTTTTATA
This sequence comes from Apostasia shenzhenica, assembly GCA_002786265.1. Taxonomy (NCBI): domain Eukaryota; kingdom Viridiplantae; phylum Streptophyta; class Magnoliopsida; order Asparagales; family Orchidaceae; genus Apostasia; species Apostasia shenzhenica. Next base: position 61,043 of record KZ451971.1, on the reverse strand, counting down.
GTTTAATTAAATGTTGTAAGTTTTATCAAATAAAAAAAAATTATAATTTAAATTATATACATTCTAAACTATAATCATCATCATAATACAAATCTAATCAAATTTACAAAAAAACTTTATCATACATAAATATTTTTAAAATTTTAATTACATAATAATTTAAATATAATAATACAACAACAACAACATCCAAGCCTTAGTCCCAATAGGTGGGGTCGGCTATACGAATCCTTTATTTTCATTGCGCTCTATCAATTAACAAACTCTTATCTAAGTCTAAGTAACTAAGATCACTCCTTATAATTTCTTACAATGTCTTCTTTGGTCTCCCTCTTCCTCTTTGTACTTGGGCAAGATCCAATAACTAATCTAAGCAACTAATATCACTTTTTATAGTTTCTTACAATGTCTTCTTTGATCTCCCTCTTCCTCTTTGTACATGGGCAAGATCTAATAACTCAGTTTCTCTAATTGGAGTTTCAATCGGCTTACGATAGAAAGTTGGTGTTGCACTAATTAAGAATACACTTAGAGAAAATCAACTTAGATGGTTTGGACATATAAATCGTAGGCTTATTGAAGCTCTAGTTAAAGAAATCGAATTATTGGATCTTGCCTATGTACAAAGAGGAAGAGGGAGACCAAAGAAGACATGACAAGAAACTATAAGCAGTGATCTTAGTTACTTAGACTTACATAAAAATTTGTTAATTGATAGAGCGCAATGGAAACAAAGGATTCATATAGCTGACCTCACCTAGTGGGATTAAGGCTTGGTTGTTGTTGTTGTTATTGTATTATTATATTTAAATTATTATGTAATTAAAATTTTTAAAATGTTTATGTATGATAAATTTGTTTTTGTAAATTTGATTAGATTTGTATTATGATGATGATTATAGTTTAGAATGTATAAATTTCTTTGTATATAATTTAAAGTATGAAACTACTTTTTTTTACTTGTTAAATAATATGTAAAATCAAAGTTCAACTAAATTTTTTAATTCAGTCTTGATTCGCGTATAAAGAAACTCAATTCGATTTTAATTTCAAAAATATAGAATTAATCTTACTTTGTTCATATTTAGGTTTTATATAGAATTTATCTCAATTATACAAAATTATGCCCCTCTATGCCCCATGTGCAATGCACATGAAACCACTAGTTTACATAAGGTTGGGACAGTAGTTGAGGAATAAAGAGAAGGGATAGCTCAAATTCTAGGACAAGAATTGAGAATAAGTCCATAGTTCTAGTATTTTGAATATTTTCTTACATATTTTCAGTTTGCATGCAAGCTGGCCTTAATGAAATGGATTCCAGAGCTTTCTTAGATTACTTGACCATTTTTTTGGCTAACACTTATGAGGAAGATTTATCAATTCAAGGATATTATAAAATAATGGCATGTGGTTATTTTTGTTGTTCCTGTTAGCTAAGCTCCCACTTGGAAAACATGTGATTTGATTTTAATTGAGAATAATTAGTTGGGCATCTTTGTTTTCCTCTTCTATTTTGCACCTAATATTTTGATTTCTAATCTCATATAACACCAAATTTTCATTTCAAATCTAGCTCGTTCTATTGCTTATTAAAAATAAATAACAAAAATGTAATGTACATCTTTCTATGTTTTATAGCTTCTCCTAGTTATTTCCATCATTAGATCTACCGGCCCTTCGTCCCCACTATGATGACAAGTGAACTGAAGAGGAACCATTACAACTCACACACCAACGTACCTTTCCAATGCTCCTCATCTCCGCTACTCTAGGTGATCTCCGTTGCTAAGGAAGGTACTTGCCTAGATTTTTTCTTTTTTCCTCTCAAAATCCAGGCCTTGTCTCATAGCAGATCTTCCCCATACCATTTTGCATAGGCAATGAGAAAAAAATTAAAGTATTAATTCTTTGGATTATGAATTATTTTTACTTCCTTGTAAAAGGTGTTCCCTTTGATATGCTTGTTTTTATGCGTGTGATTTTTAAATTATTTTTTCATTGTGCAAATTCATATTAGGGCCAAATTTGTTTTTGAATAACTAATTTGGGATAATTTTGGTTCTATTGTGCAACTTTAGGTTTTGTATATATGAAAAAAAGAGCAATTATATGTACAACACTACATTTAGTAAATATTATAAATTTTACATTCAATTCTCAAAAAATACAAAACTTACGAAGAGCTTCAATTATAAATTATTTTTACATATTCCGTTTATTCTCGTCATATTATCTTATCAAATTTTACCATAGTTTTAATCTTCATAAAAAACTTCAGATTTTGGCCATTGATTTAAATAAGATAAAAATCCAATCATACAAAATAACGATAATATCTAGTTGTTTAAATGGATTGACGTTGATCCAAAAACCAATGAAAGATAAAGTGAGTGATCCTATCTGATAGTGATCTACTTCATTATGAGAGATAGAGTAGCATACGTCAGAGACTTACTATGATGTATAAACAAAATATTCTGTTCTCACCAATAATATTTACGAATAGTGATCAAGTATATAAAGTGTAATTTATAATTAAAACTCTTCATAAGTTTTATAATGTTCGAGAATGTGATATAAAATCTGTAAAATTTACTAAATATGGTGTTTATATCAAGTGCAAATAAATTTTTTTGTTTGTGTTTACAAAAATTAGAATATTTGGATATGAATGTTGAGCCATCAAAAACTATTTGTTTTTATTTCTAGAGTATGAAATAGAATTTTATGTAGATATTCTAGATTGTTAGTCTGTTATATTGGTATTTGTTTGAATATGTTGATCTAGATAATATATGCAGTTCTTGCTCATAGTTTTGCTAAAATTCTTTATATATATGTAAGTTTTTATAGAGACATTTTGTAATCACTTAACACCAAAAGTGAATTAAAAAAGCCTAGATGTTAACTTTTACGGTTAAATTTTATATGCTTCATTTTAAGTTCTATTATTGAAGTTATCAAATCTCATGTAAATTTGATTATTAAATACAATTCATATGTTTTAAAATAGTGGTGAAAATATACAAAATATCATCTCCAATATTTTCGATGTAAAAATATTCAATGTTATACATCACCTATAAAGTGTTAAATAAGTAATATAACTATATTATTATTGTTTAATCATCCTATAATAGAATTTTTTCAATTGTGAACATAAGTCATGTTAAATGAATTTATTTTTCAAAAGTTAACATTAGTACTTGTACTGATGTCAAATATAAACTTTAATGTAAATAAGTTTTACTCATGTGGCAGCCCAATATAATCAACGGAAAAGGATTAAACATAAGAATTGATGTGGACATTTTTATTTAAATTAGAATAAAATGAGAATTTATATTTAACATTCGTAAAACATTTATGTAAAAATGCTTATTTCTTGTAATGCAACAAAAGGAGGAATTTGATAGCAACCAGTCTAGGAGTAGGGGTAAAGCTATTAACAAGTTGAATTCAAGCGAGTTGACCTCAACTCGAACTCAAACTTTTTGAATTTGAATCGAGTGTGCTTTGAGTCAAGTAAAATCTCTTTGAGTTGAGTCAATTATCAAGTTGAATCAAGCCTTATCTTTAATCTTATTTTAATATTTATATATTCATTTACCAAATATTATATATTATATTGAATATTTTAATTAAGTGTATATGTATAATATACATTTTATGCTTTAAGTTTTTCAATATATACCCTCCAAAACATATGTTTATACATAAAACATCTTAAATACATCATACAGATATCAAGTCAATTATAAGTTAAATCGATTTTATTTTAAACAACATGACTTCTAGTTAAATGAAAAATTGAGTTGAGTTCATATCAAATAAAATGTGAGCGAGTTTCTAGTTTTGAACATAATGAACTACCCTAAGTGGGGGGAGGGTCGCCTATACTAAATGAATAGTAGCATTTTTTGGAACTACAAAGCTAGTAAAACCAGCTTCCATAACTATTTTGCTAATATAGTTAGGAATTATAAACAGTATATACATTTTCTACTTGACGTATTTAGAAAGTCGATAAACAAACTGATTAGGCAATAGTAAACTTTTGTAGCTATCCCCACGCAAGATAATTCCAGTGGATTAGTTTTCGTACTGAATGACAATAGAGTATTTATACAAGTGCTGCTTTAGCATACACAAGTTATCTTGGTGCAGGCAACCTCTCATCAAGGTAGAAAATTTTGTGTTGGAGGTCTATACGCCAACAGATATTTATGGGAGCAAGGATCCATGGCTGCCAGGCGATGAATCAAGATATGCTGGTGATCATTTAAGGTGACCTTAATTGTACCGTTGGCCAGAAAGACAAAAAGGGCCTTTCAGATCAGTGCAAGAGACTAAAAGTTTCTTAAGTGAATGCACAATTTGGACCTACAGGATATTGGGTTCATGGATCCAACTTACACTTGGTGCAACAATCAAGGAGGGAGTAGGTGGCTATGGGAAAGGTTGGATAGAGGTCCAAGGTATGCACTTCTATTTAATGGAAAGAGACCGTTGTCGACTATTACTAGGAGGGGGTGATTGTCTATTGTATCCTTACTTGTTCATCCTATGTTCGAAACTCCACCGACTTTGATTCACAAGACGACAAAGAGGTTCCCTCACTGGCATCAAGATTTCCCCATAAGTGGTCACCAAACCTCATGTTCGCATGTGCTTTTCTGTTCTTTAATAAGGGTCTGCAGCATATGTTAAGACTATGCTTGACAGCTATTGTGCATTATCATGTGATTTTCTGTTCTTTAACAAATTCAATTCAGTTTTAATTTAATTTGGCATGTCTTGCAATTAAGGTGACAATTTTTGATCTAACCCGTGAACCCAACCTGATTCGTGAACCTAACCTGAACCCAACCGGGCTTAACAGGGTGTGAGTCGATTTTATATAGGTACAAGTCATAAAAAAGTAAACCTGAATTTGACTCATTTAAAGAACCTAGGTATGAGTTAGTGGGTCAACTGATTATGACCTGTTAATGACTCATTTATTAAAATTAGTATATTTTTGTTTTTAGTATTAATTTTGATATTAATTAATAGAAGTATATTACATAATTTAATTATATTTTTAATATTCTTAATTAAATTTTATGATTATATTAATTCAAAGTAAAAAATATTTTATCAAATTATGATGTCTCAAAAATTGTAATAAATAGTTGGAGGGTCAAGTCACGTAACCTATTTGTTAAATGGGTTGGATACAGGTCATGACGCTTGACCCATGTAATAAATAGGTCGGGTTCTGGTTAAGCTTAAATGGGTTGAGTCCAAAAATGAGTTGACCTGGAGCTGGCCCACCAAATCGAATTGCCACCACTACCCGCAATATGTCAGGTCACTTAGTATTTTACAGGATATCAAACTCTGAAAAACAAATCCTTCTTATTGTCTATGTGAATAATATCATCACAGAGGAAAACACTTTCAAGCTAAAAGTTCACTTAAATCAATAGTTTTAAACTAAAGATTTGAGAGATTTAAGATACTTTTGGGCATCGAAGTTGCCCCTCATATATATACAGACATGCATATATATATATATATATATATATATATATATATAACAAAGTGTTTTTTAGGCATGCTCGAGGAAGCTAGTATGTTAGGCGTTAGACCGGTTGATACTCCAATGAATCCTAATGTTAATCTAGTGCCTAAAAAAGGGGAGTTGATATCTGATCTAGAGGAATATAACATATTAGTTGGCAAAGTTAACTATCTCACAATAACTAGACCACACATTTCATTTGTTGTAAATGTAATCAATCAGTTTTTTGAGTCCCCAAGAAAGTTGTTGGGAGGTAGCTTTAAGAGTCCTTAGATACCTTAAGGAAGTCCCACGAAAATGACTTTTATATCGTGATCGTGGCCACCTTTAGGCGACAGAATACACAGATGCTGACTAGGCAAGGTCTCTAATAAACCGGAGATTTATATCATGCTATTGTATCTTACTCAATAGGAACCTAATATTTTAAAAGAGTAAAAAACAAGAATGTAGTAGCAAGGACCTGGCGCTAAAACAGAGTATAGGACAATGACACTTAGAACATGTGAACTTATATGGCTTAAATAGTTGATGGAGGAATTAAGATTTCATCAATCTGAGCCTACGAAGTTATACTGTGAAAATCAAACTACTATTTGCATCGCCTCCAACTCAGTTCTCCATAAAAGAACAAAGTATATAGAAATAGACTACCACTTTGTCAAGAAGAAAGTCCAATTCAAGAAAATTATCATGTCCTTTGTCAATTCTATGATCAATTAACAGATTTGCTAACAAAATCATTGAGCGGAATTAGAATTGAGTATATTTATAATAAGTTGAGGTGTTATGACGTTTTATGTATCAGCATGAGGGGGAGTGTTAAGAACCTAGTTATAATTATAAAATAATTCCACAGACTTATTTGCAATTTGTAAAATCCTAATTATATATATTTATATGGTGAAGAGGGCTGGCTAAAAAAGCGCCACTTTTTCTCTCTTTTCAAATTTCTCACTTGCATCCAGCTCTTTGTAAAGCAATGCACTCCATAAGAGCAAGTTGAACAATTAATAAAGAAAGGACCCAAAGAAGTACAAGAGTTATGTGATATAATTGATATCTAAGTAAATAAGAAAATGAAAAATGGATCAAAAGAAAGAACTAATAGTAGTCGTAAGTGTTTGACACAAAGTAGTCACCTTGAGGCCTTTCGAAAACCTTGTATGATCATCATTGTTGCTATTAATGGATGCTACTGGGAGTAGCGTGCATAAAATACTATTAAGATCCTGAAACGAAGAGGAAAAATGACAAGGATAAACAACTATAGATGTAAAACCAAGCAGAAGAATGTTATTTCACGTTGGCATTAAGAAAGTGAAAAAGGGAAAGCATATGGAAAACTGTAAAGAAAATACGAGGCAGAATCAAAACGTTAAAATTTGAGATGTGCAGTAAGGAAAATAATCAAGCGAAATATGTGTTTGGCAGAGTTGGAAATGCATCACTCAGATTGGTGATCAAAAGGTTAGTCCACAGTGGGAATAAACCACTAGAAATAACCTTTTAGACCCGCCCCCTTGGACCCTACCTTCAACTATTGGTCTCTCTAACTTTAAAACCATAATAAGGAGCTATAATGCTTCTTCGATGACAATATGAATACGCACACATTCATTAGTAGCTAGTAGTGTGGTTTCCTACTGTACGTATAATTTGTACTGTCCCAGTCTAACCGCAGTTTGACCAAGTAGTGCCAGAACCAGTCAGTGCTCATACCTAATTGAAAAGGGATATTTCGAGTAGTTATCACACCTAGCTGTCCATTGACATTGGGATATACCAGCAGTATGCACGTCCTAGGTCACAATCACCTCATTAGTGAAAATGGAAATGAAAACAAAATCTTTATGTATAGGTTAAACAAACAAAATATTATGATCTTTTAACAGAGGGTCCCAGTAAAGCCCCCCACAAAAAGCAGATTTTTTGGAAACAAGGTCCTTGGTGAAGTACATATAAAGGTTCCTTTTATTCAATTTCATTCGGTAAAAAAACTTTACGCTAAGATTTAGTTTGGTTTGAGTGATTTTACTACGCTTGTATAATTTTTTAAGATGAGATAAATTATGTCTGCAATTAAATCAGTAAATAAATGAATAGTAAGTGTAGACAACCATTTCAGTAGATTTTCAAGCTGAGTGACATAGTACAGTATCTCAACTATGAGGTATGTCAAACGGTTTAAGACTAGGTGCACATTGCGTAATGTTTCCTTGAATGCAAGGTATGCTCCACTCAAGCTTTTATTGTGACAAAATTGTGTTTTTCCTCTTCCCATTGCACTGATTGGCATTATTCGAATTAATTATGTAACGGTGATTTTAGATTTAACTGACTGAGCTCCTCATCCTTTTCTTACCTTTCCATCACACTTCCATCGTCTTCGAGTGTAAGGAGAGTCAAGTGCAGGGATGTGATATAATCCATCAAAATAGGATGAACGTAGAACCATAATAGTAAGAAAGCATAAGAATAGGCAACTAGTAAATATCATAGAGAATAATAATTAATTAGGTGCTATTACTAAAAGAAATACTCAATATATGTTAAAAAATCAAAAAGAATGTTTGGATAGTGATTTCACTCCTTTATCCAACCAAAAAGACTGGGATTTGAACTGTACAACGTTCAAACTCTAATATAAAGGAATTTTAGTAGGAAAAAACATCATACATTGCAAAAAAATGTATGGAGGAATATATTTCCGAAAACATATGGACAAACCCTAACAGAAAATATTTCCTTCATTTACACTCCCAAGCTTTTTTGTCAAAGGATTAACTTTCACCTAGGCCAATCCCCAACAAAAAAATATTTCCATTATTTACACTCTCAAGCGTTTTTGTGAAAGGATTGACTTTCACCTAGGTTAATCATGGCTCAGTTTTTGGCCAAATAAGGGAAAAGGTACAAATTTATTCAAATTTGGTAGAGATCCAAAAAACAAAGTTACCAAGGAAAATATTTTCATGATGGTTTACCTTGAGTCACAAGCCATCAAGCTTCATGCTCATAAGTTTAAAACTAATCAATATGTTCTTTTAGGATGAAGATTTTAAGTTGCATGCTTAAGCTGAACATAAGAAGCCCCCCATGACAAGTATGTGATGGTCTATAATAGATCATTTCATAAAATCAAGAAGTTGTTTTTAACAATGAAATAATAATAACAATTGAACTACCTCAAAATCAAGCAAAGGAGGACCATTTTCTGACAATAAGCATGCATTAAGAAGATTATGCAGACTGCAAGAGGCAAGATGTGTCATCTCTTGATCTTTCCGATATCTAACCAACAAAAAAAGGGAAACAAGTAAATAATATCCAACATTTTGCATTTATATAAAACTTCAGTGGTAAAATGTACTGAAAAACATATATACAAACTCACATACATCAATAATAACAATTAATCATTCTAATGACAACAAGAATAAGCTTACAGGTCCAATATTGTTGGCACAAGTCTAGGCAATGCCGCCTTCAATTGTGACCTTGAGATTAGACCAACCATTTCCCCTAAGGCCTCCACAGAAGACAACCGCACCTGTTCAAGCAGCTATTAATTAATGACACATGCAGAAAAAATTCAATACTTTACTTTGGTTGGTATATTGGATAGATTCCAATATGTTTGTTTGAGTATGTGTATCTGGGACATGCATGCAAGAACCATTAGCTATACATAGCAACACAAAAATGGCAACTAGGCACTATTTAGATGGAGGCCATTTTGACCGTGGACATGGCCAAAAATGGCTTCCAACTTCTAATAAAAATAATAGAAAACTAATTATGATGGGAAAAAAGAAGTAATTTTTTTCAAAACACGTGTATGATAGAAAATAAAGTTAATTATATAGCGAGAATTATGTAGGATGTGATATAAGTAAATATTTTATATTAAAGATTGTGTATTGAGGATGCAAATTTTTTTTTATTTTTTTAAAAGTTGGATGTTATTTTTAGCTATGACAATGATCAAAATGGTCTCTCTAACCAAATAGTGCCCAAGACTCGTAACACAAAACATGGTCAACAGTACGGACGAACCAGAAATGACAAAACTGAAATCTTCAGAGTTAATTTAAAAAAAAATGGAGTAGAAGAGTTGAACTAAGAATTAAATCTTCACCATGTACAAATACTAGTGTGAACACTATGAAGCTCGTTACAATCAGTTATATTCAGTTTACAGAGACAAGCAAAAGACAATTTTGCACTCTCTATTTGGTTCTCATTGTTTTTCTTTAATCAGTTGGAATAAATCAGTTTAGTTATGACGAATCGAGCATATTTGATTAGGTCAATTAATTTAAATTTAAGAGTTTTTATACATTAGTTGGACAAAGTCAATTAACTTGGATCTAGAGATTTTATTTTAAAATTAGATTTTGTTAATTTTCAAATTAACGTTTCACTTTCCCAAATTAGAGTTTTGGCAATGGAATCATTCTTATTTATAGAACAGTATACATATCTCATTAACTAATGAATAAAACAAAAAAAATTTCCTTTTAATTCATGGATTTGAAACTTTATTTATGGAAGTATATCGATTTTAAATTCAAAAGGAACTAGCAAAGACCTAAGATGAAAATCAATGAACCCTTAATTTTATTCTTCCATTTTCTTCCTTCTTCAAAAACCTAACCATCGACATTCTGCATCAAAATTGATATCAAAGTAAGACTCCACCTCCACTTTTGTGCTACTATTGAGCCTTCATAGCACCAAACTTCCGCGCATGTGCAGCCCTGCCCTGCTTTGCGCACACATGGCCACATCTTGCTCGCACACGCCCAGCACGTGCACACCCCCAAGCCGAGTCCCGCACAACACATCCTGTGCAACTCCAATTCACGTTCGTTTGTTGCCCCACATCCCACAACAAGCCTTTTATAACCCCAAGAAAGATTTGTAGCCTCCATCCATGACGGTTCTACCTTCCAATGACAACCTTACCCACCTTCGTCTCACTAACCGGCAGATTAACCTATGCGCTTGGATCTCCTGCTAATTCGCCATCTAGCCCCCCGCAATACTATTACGTGTTGCCTTCAAGAGCCAAACAACCAGCAATTATCTTCTCTAGAAGACACTGCATGCTACGTAGTCATGCTCCTACACGTCTACATCTTCACATTTCTTTCTAGGTTTCTATGATTCTTGGTTGAATGTAAAAAAATTTTGAATTTGAGTTTTGCTAAATCATCTTTGTGCTTGAGCAGAGATTGAGTGAAAATTATAATCTTTTGTGTTGAATTATTCGTTTGTCCACATGCGCAACCTCCAAATCCGATTGAGTGAAAATTATTGTTGGACAATTTTTTGTGAGACCATAAATTCTTGTTCCCTAATTCTGTTATTTTAAGAAGTTTATATAACCCTAATCTAGTAGGTAAATTCTAATTTATAATTTGATCCTCTTTATATTCTAAATTTAAAAGCGTTTAGTTATGGGATTTCGCTATCTTAATTATTACATAATTGCCTTTGGTTTATTCTAATTAACTCCCCCGAAAATTTGCCAAATTTGACTTATTGATCTCAAAATGTGTACATCCAGCATCAATCAGAGCATTTTATTTTCATTCGTTCAGCATTCCATATAGGTTCATTAGGATTTGTTTCTATTTGCATCTTATATTTTCATAGTTGCATGCCCACTAGATGTGACCTAAGAGTATACCTTATCGAGCTCCCCTCAATCTTTGAATATGGATCTCAATTTGAGATACCAACTAACCAATATCATAGCTAAGTTAGATTGACTGTCTAAATTTCCAACATAGAACAGAACTAAATATAACCCGAAAGATGGAGGTGCAAGAGACTCTACTAGAAGGAAAGGGTTACAAGACCTGCCACCATCATGCTTGTATCAAGATGACGTTATATACCTTCATATCTCGGGAGTTTGCCCACACTCTCAGCATTAATTCAAAAACAGAGTTCAGAAATGATCTGCAGATGAATTAGAAATTGCACAAATGATGTTGCATGAAATCATGGCATAATATTGGCACTGAAATCAAGGAAATGCTTACATTACATCGCTGTCAAGAAGTTGATGTGAAGGGAAGTATGCAATATAGTGCCACGTTGCCTGACACCAGCATTTAAAGGCTGCAAAATTTTACATTGTTTAGGTTGAAATTTTTCATGCATCAAATGTTTTATCCTGGAGCATGTCAGCATTGCCAGATTTCAGCAATACAATTGAAGTATTGAACTTCATGAATTGGCCCAGTCAGGAAACAGTAATATTTGCAAACAAAAACAGATTGCAAATATAAGATACCATTTGCAAAAATTGGTCTTTGCGTATCTCTTACACTTCCAAGAATGGGCAACACCCGCAAAAGTACAGCTTTCAAATGAGGAGCGAACTTAAAAGCTACAAATAAAATCAAAATAAATTAAAAAAAAAAAAAAAAAACAGGAGATTCAGTTCAGAAATAATAGCAGCAAACAAAGAAAAACAATATAATAAAGAATTTTCAACCTTCAGTAGAAGCAAAATCAGCAAGGATCTGAACTATTGCTGGAAGAGCTGAATTGGGCCCAGAAAAATGATGAAAAATTTCCTCCATCATCTGAAAAAGGATTTGTCAGTACATGTTAACCAGCTTATACAATATATAAGACGACATAACAAAAACAAAAGGTCTGGTGCATGAAAGTGTTAAAATTTCTAGCATTTTTGTTAAATCAGCTTAGACAAAAAACAAGATTGTAATTGGCTGAGCAGGAAAAGTATGCACAATTACACAATGAGGAAAAGAACTAGTGATAGTAACCAGCTTAGTACAATTCATTAATCAGTCTCCACCTCTCAGCACTTTATATATATATATATATATATATATATATATATTATGGATCAGCACTTTACATTTTAGGTAAAATAATAATGCAGTTTCAACGTTGTTGACTAGACACAAGACAAACACCATCCTTAATAAACTAACAGAGAGAGTTCCACTATATTACAGTAGCATATAAGCCACCAATTTTTCCTTTCATCCTAAACAACTCTTCTGTCCACCTGAACGTGATTACATTGCCAATTTTCTGTCCTAGCACCAGCAAAATTAAAACTTTAATTTCTATCTCAACAAATAACAAAATCACATACAGCAGAGCAAGGATTACTGGTAGATGCAAAGAAACACCAAACTTACAAAATATACATTCACATCATTAGGGGGGAGGGGGTGGGGTTTGAAAAATCCATTGCACTTCTATAGAAGAATAACAAGGAGGATGAGAAGTATATCTTAGTAGTTTTGATATATATCTACACAGTAGGAAACAAATTTTGGTAGATAAGAACAAATATTCAACTATATTCCTCAACCAACAGCTCTAAACTTCCAGAAAAATTTACCAAATCAGGTACATGGGAACCAATTGAAACGAGTAAACACGCTGCAGCTCTTTGCCAATCAGCATTCAGCTCCTGGAAAGGTTAAAGATAATAATCAGTAAGGGCCTAATGTAAAGTTATTATCAACAAAAAAGGGGCCTAATGTAAACTACAAAAACTGACAGACAAACAGGGAAGAATTGCATATTTTGGATTACTTAAAATAACATGGATGAACAGAAAGGGAAATAGTGAACGGTATAGTATAACTGAAGATCCAACATTAGACACAAACAGATAAAAGAATCAACAACCTAAGCAACTGTTCAATTATTTCTAACAAACCCTTATGTATGACTAATATTTACGATATAAGCACCAGGAGTTCACTGTTCAGGGTCCCTGGGGACAATGCAAAAAAGAAACTTTTTTATGCATCAAAACACCCTCACCTTCTTAATTGATAAAGGCTTAGTAAGACCAACTACCAACAGGATTGTAAAGAAGTTCATGCAAACTTCGTACATATCCAATCAAGTCGATACCAATTAAAAAAATGCAAGTAATTCTGAACTGTGATCCAAACAGGATACTCTTTTTTGGATATTAATGAATTTCACAACACATAATCTCTATAGTGGTCTAATATCAAGTAAAAAATTGTCAACAAGTCATTTTGAACAAAACTATTGTTTTAACAATTTATAGGATAGTTAATTCAAACAATGTCAAGAGATGTCATTCATTGTTTGACGAGAAAATGGAGATCTCCCACATCTGCCATATAATGCCTTTCGTATCTAGCTCAGTTTATGGCAATTACAATTTTAGCAGTCAGAAAATGTTTTTTCATTAATACCTTAAGTCTTTCTCCTAAGGCTCCTAAGGCCATTCCAATCTTGGCCCAAACTTCGTTCATGATAGTCGGTCGACTGGCCATGGTTTCCCTTTATAGTTGATTTTCACTTGTTTCAACATATAAAAGCCTTCTCTTTTGAGCTTTTTGCAATCAAGTGTGAATCAAATGAACTACCATCCTATCTATGGTCTCGTACCTAAACTAAAAACACTTTATTATCGTCCTGCATTCCAAAATGAAAGTAGTTGCTTTGATTTCATTTATCTCTTTACTTTACGATTACAAGAATCACTCCTACTTTCCTACTCTATGATTACATAAGCCACACTGATTTCTCTTGCTTTTTGTGAGCAGATCAATCGATGAGTATGTGTGACACCAACTTTTTCATCTTTATGCCTCTCTCTTCTTCCAACATCCCATATCATAACACATAATCACTATCGTCATCAAATATCAATAAAAAAGCCAACAATTTGTTTGGTACAAAAATAGTATTTTAATAGTTTATATGATAGTTAACTCAGACAACTGTCATTCATTGTTTGATGAGCAAATGGGCCTCTCTCTACCATATAATGTCTTTTGTATCTAGCTCAGTTTATGACAAATACAATATAATTTGCATGATCTGAAAAGGTAAGAACAACAAATACAAATACAATTAGTGACAGAAATAATCAACCTCAACTATAAACAAGTCCACATAAAACAACCACGATCAATGACCCAATTAGAACAAATTTCAAAATACCATCCAACTAAATTACATTCCAATATGCTTACATTAAAATCTCCATGGACGCAGATAAGCAATCATACATCTACTTCAACAGATCTATATTCATACAGTAAATTTTTTGATATTTGAATTGGTCGACATATTTGTCCACCAAATTTTGATATCAATTTTCAAACTTCTTGTGCATTTAGTAAGTAGAAACAAGAAGGAAACTAAAGAGGGAGTCAAAGTGAGACTGAGTTTTAGAAGAATACTTTATAATCTAAAAGTTTTCATCTTAGTAGATCAAAGACTGAATATATAGATTGCAAATTTAGTCAAGAAAGAAGTACCTATATTAGTGATGTGACAATTGGTGATCAAATTATCAAAAAGAGTAACACTTTAAATACCTTGGATCAATCATATAAAATGATGATGAAAAAGATGATGACGTTATTAGCAGGATCCAAGCAAATGGGTAAACTGGAGAAATGCTTCTGATGTGTTGAGCGAAAGAAAAATTTCATCCTGACTGAAGGGTAAATTTTATAAAACTATAGTAAAACTAGCGATAATATATGGTGCTAAATGCTGGCCTGCAAAGAGAAAATATACAAATAAAATAAATGTTACAGAAATGAGGATGCTAAGGTGGATGCGTGGATATGCACCAAAGGATAGAATGAGAAATGAGCATATTCGTAAGAAAGTTAATGTTGCACCAATTGAGGATAAACTTAGAGAAAGTCGGCTTAGATAGTTTGGACATATAAATCGTAGGCCGACTGAAGCTCCAGTTAGAAAAATCGATTTATTAGATTTTGCCCATGTACAAAGAGGAAGAGGGAGACCAAAGAAGACATGGCAAGAAATTATAAGAAGTGATCTTACTTACTCAAACCTAAATAAGAATTTATTAATTGATAGAGCACAATGAAAATAAAGTATTCATATAGCCAACCCCACCTAGTGGGATTAAGGCTTGATTGTTGTTGTTGTTGTTGTTGTGCATTTAGTAAGTGAAAACAATGGCCCCTTGCTTGAAATTTTTTTGCCAACTTTGAATTGCACATATGATAGGAAAAAAAGGTTAATTTGTTATTTTTAAAATCATGTAGAAATAAAGTTGATAATTTATTGAACATTGTGTAAAATGTGAAATAAAGCCAATTTTTGATATTAGGAGAAAAAACTGAAAAATCTACACTTATGGCAACCCACCAATCACTTCTACTCCATTTGGTTTAGCCTCCTCCCAACCTTCTCACTCCTTTGTTGGTATTGCTATTTTTTCATTGCTTACCGCCTTTAAACATAAATGTGTTTCACTTCATAAGCACCATAACCATTTCATAGGAGAGAGCTCTGACATGCCGTAAGCCAGCCAAAATTACTTTAGTCCACTCCCCAAGAAGTAGATTCAAGGAACAATGAGGTGAATCAAGCTCTCCTCCAACGAGATTAAGATCTAACAAGCTTCTCCCAAGCTTGAGTGAAATACCTTAACAAGAACTGACCGTTAAATTAACTGTGGTGGCAACCTAATAGTGACCAAATTTAAGGAGTTTAGTTATCTACCAGCATGCTATAGTATACACTTCACTTAGATAGTAGAAATCTTCAATGATATATATAACCAATGCCAACCTTTACAAGAGGAAATGCTACCAAAATTTGAAATGAATTAAGAATTTAATGTGCAAATGATGTTACAATGAAAAAGCAACTTTAAACAAAATTTAAGATTTAGCCTTCAACCAAGAACTCGAACAGTGCACACTGATCAACAAAAGAAGAAAGGAATAAAACAATAATCATCAAGGAGATAAAAATAATGATAATTAAAATGAAAATAAAATAACATAATAGAAGGTCATCTACGAAAGATATAATGTCGTCAAAAATGTTTTTTGATATAGCAATTCTAATAAGAATCCAGCATGAATTATTGTGGTCAGGACACAACAAAGAGATTGTTCCTTTGGGTGACTTACATTTTCAACTCCTCCACTGGCACTGCAAATTTCAAAATGCTAGGCATGCAAAGGTTTCCTCTAGCAGGATGGAGATTGGCCTTAGAAGATAAGGCTAAGAACTCAGGACCCACATGTCTCATTTGGTTGAAATATATTTTGAAATAGAAAAAGAATTATTTTAATATTATGATATGAAAATAAAATTATTTTATTATTGAGAATTGTGCTAAATAGGAAATAAAATTAATTTTTTTATTAAATATGTAGAATATTAAATAAAGTTGATTTTTAAATTGAGATTTGTGTGAGATGTGATATAGAGTTAATTTTTAATATGAAATTTGTGTATGATGAAAAATAAATATAAAATATTAGTAAAAGTGTTTTTAAGGTCCAAGATATAAATTGTTCCAGTAACATCAATCAACTAAGTTGTATATTAGAAGATATATGAACTTGTTTTAAGGAGACCAAAAAAGGACAAAAGAATACGGGCCCCCTGGGGCCCCTGTCAACTAGCAAAATGGATGGTACCAACAATTAACTTTATAAGGCATATAATAATATAAATATTTTCCACATTTCGAAATGAAAAAGAAGTTAAGAATGTTTTCTCCTAGAATTGGTCAACTTAGTAAAAAAGAAAGAAAACAAAGAACACGATAGAAGATATCAAAAACATGAAGAAAGACAAAACAAAAGACTTTTTACTTGGAAAACCCTAGGTAAAACTACGACGACGCTTATAAGCGACTTAAAGATCTCACTAATCACTCACTTGATTACAAGGAAAGGTTACACAAATTGGACTAAAAGCCCCAAAAGACTGTTATAAGAGTGCTACCACATTGATGGATTTTTCTTGGGCGAATTGATTTCTTGGTGGAGTATCCAATGATCGGTAGGTGGAGTAAACGAATTCATACTCCCTGTAGCTTCCTTGTCACGTGAGGAAAGTTCATGTCCTTGTTCTCTGAAGCTTCCTTGGTAATTAGAGTGTCTAGAGAGCAGGAGCTATCTATAATCTGAGGAATCCTAGAATGTAAATGGAACCATTAGAGCATCCTCTATGGCAATGCCTTGTTGATTGGTCTTCAGGGGATTAGCATTGTTGACATTCCTGATAATGGCTGTAAACCTAACTTGATAAAGATCATTATTTCTAGCAAGCATGACAGGAAAAGGTAGAGCTAGAACAGGACACCGCACCGGGACCTCTGCTAAGAGTAATGATCGTACTCGAATTCTCTAGTACAATGATGGCCACCATACAAGAATGTGGGAGGAATTTTTCTCCGGCCCTCACACTATCTACATAGATGAAGTAAGGTGACATAGTCAAATGTGTGGTCCAATGACGACTTAAATGTTCTTGGATCTAAAGCTACAACATAGTTCAAATGGTTGTCTCACAATTGAAGCATCATACAGCGCATTGTGGAGAGAATAGGAAATCTATTTATGGATGTATTGTTTTCTCTACACAAGAAAATAGGACTAGACTCGAGCTGTAATCCCTCACTTTGCGCTGCATTGTGACCAAGCCATGACATAGACCAATCATACGTCATTGGAAGTTGACTCTTGACTTTTGACTTTCCTCACGTGCAAGACTTGGATTGATTTGTAAATTTATGTATTAACAAGTTTACTAGTGTACATATCAACCTTGATAGAAACAAGCATATGCTAGGTTGATCTGCTTATATTCAGATCATAAGCAGCTAATATGAAAAAAACAAAAAAAAAAAATCCAAAGAAAAAGGATAGCCTAGGCATTTCATCAATTAGTTAAGTTGCGGAAGAGTTTCCAGCAATGTCTCATACTCCCACAAATTGGAGCAAGGCACACATTCTATGATTCAACAACAGGTTTTCAAAACATTGCTTTACTGACGAATATGACATTCAAAATTAAAAAGTATCAGAAAAACATCTTCTCAAACTAAGAAAACGGATTGTTGACCTACTGTTCCCTGATAAATTGAAAGGAACACGAACGGCACCTTTGATGTGATCATTTCAGTGGTAGCAGTTCTCGCAAGCTTTGTCATAAGGGCATGATCCACATCTCTCATTTCCATCGCTCGTACAGCACAAGCCATCACGGAAAACGCCCCGGCCAGGTTACCAAACCGCTGAAGACACGCCAACTCTTTCCATATTAAACAACAAAAGACACGAGAACACGGAATAATTCAAGCAAAAACCACCGATAAATACCCGGCGCCCCCCTTTGGAGACAGCGCAGCAGCAGTCGAGTACGAGAAGGGAATTCCTGCGACGGCCAATCAAGCGGATCAGCAGAAAACATTGGAGAAAAACAGAGGTTCATGCAAGATTCTGGAGGAGGATGGGGACGATTACAGGGGGGCGATCTCCTTGAGGGCGGCGAGGGAGGCCTCGCGGACGACCAGGTCCTCGTCGGCGAGCGCCGAGACCAGCACTTGCACGGCCTCTGTACGAAAAAGGAGAGACGAGATGCAGGTGAAGGTAGCAGGAAAAGAGAATAGGAGGAACGGCAGCAATACCTGGTGCGGGGAGAGAAGCAGAGGCCGCGGCCATGGCGGGCGAAGATATTGAGCGAGCGACGGAAGGAAGAAGAGGAAGCTGGTGAAATTGAAGGCGGAGCGAGAATTGACGCGCTACAACAAGAGGGCAGAACAGGGGGGCGGTGACAGCTCCGCAAGGTGAAGGACGCAAGAGCTCCCCAGGTCGAGCCACGTAAGAACCGTTATTTGAGAAATTAGGCAGGAGAAATGCTTTCAGTAATCCAAATTTTAAATCTCAAAAAAATTTCTACGTGACATCTATATAATAATAATATTAATATATAAATAACATGATAAAAAATATATATATTATATAAATAAGAATAATATTTTTATTTATATAATATTATTATCATATAAAAATTTTTAATTAAATTTAAACTTTTATGTCAGATATTAAGACCTAATTTTAGGTGAGACATTCTTCTATGTGCTTTGTTCACATATCTTGAATTTAGTTGTACAAAATGGCTTTAATATAATTAAGGATGCAATTGAGAAGATTTGAGAAAATGTAATATATTGTACTGCACACTAAAAAGATGAAAAATTTGAAGAAACAGCCTACCAATTACATGTCTCGTGCAAGCAGATAGAACTTGATTGTCCTATTATATGGAACTCTATATAATTGATGATTAACTCAACTTTGCCTTACAAGAATATCTCTAGTCTCCTTCACAAAAAAAAGTCTCTTGTCACTTTAAATAATGTGATATACAATACAAGTTTTTGTAAAGTGGGTATTTGTGGGAGGTTGAAGATTTTTCAAACTGTCACTAAATTGTTAGGACACAAGACCTCAAGAGATGAAGAAATTATTCCCTTCGTTCTGAGATCCAGCACACATTGTTTAGATCAAATAAAGAGATTCCACATGGAATGGCGGGCCTGTTTCTTTCAAGCCAACAAACAATACTAATTTATAATTTAGGCTGAAGTAAAAGGTAGTCTTTGATCAATCAAAAAATTAATTATTATAGCATAATGGTTATAATTCAAAAAAGTATGATTTATCATCTAATCAATCAAAGCTTCTTGATCGATCAAGAGCTACAACAGCATCAAACTGTGATGTTTTGTTTTGGCCCTGCTTGGCGCACGGACCAAAATCATTATCAAAATTATACTAGTTTAAATAATAATAATAATAATAAATAATTTTTTTAAATTATTTTACACAAATTTTAATATAAAAAATATTTTTTTACTTCACATACTCAATAATTTTTAATAAAAATATTAACTTTATTTCACATCTTAGATTAAAATACTCAATTAGAATATTTTGGTCTAGGATGTGAAATAAAGTTAATATTTTTATTGAGAATTATTGAGTATGTGAAATAAAATAATATTTTTTATATTAAAATTTGTGTAGAATAATTAAAAAAAATATTTATTATTATTTTTTTTAAACTAGTACTATTTTGGTCCTGATTTTGGTCCTTGTGCCAAACAGGGCCTTAATCGCAAATAATGATACTAATGAAGGATTTCTGGGATTAGGATACTAATCATTTTATTAGAGAATAATTAACATAAATTAACTGTTAATCATCAAAATACTATAATAAGGGAGGAACCATAATCTCCATTTTCTGATATTTGATAACTAATTTAAGTTATAAAAAAAGTAAATAATAGAATAATACATATAAATGAACTACATATGAGAAACACCTCCTTAACAGAAGCTCCCATTCAAATATAGCCAAAACAGACTTCTCTTTGAGTGGAGATCCCCTCAAAATTTTGAGTAGAGTTTCTCTTTGAAGGTAAAATATGATAGTACATATCAAAATATAATGAGATAAAGGCATATATCACAAAATCATTCATGAATAAAAGAGGCAGAAGCATAGCTATAACAATAATAATATTTAAGACAAGAAAAATCTTTGTAGCCCCATAGGTGACCCCAAACTTTGAATCTAACTAGGATTCCTATGTGGCACCTATGTGACATTGATGCCACATAGAAAAAAATTATTTTTTTGCTTAAATAACAATAATAAATAATAAAGAAATAATTTTGCTGACAATTTCTTTTTTGGCTTGAAGAGTTCTCCTACTGTGCCTCAATTATATCAACAGTACTTGAACTTTTAGATAATTATAGTCGATGATAACATAACTGCTTCCATTGCTATTCCAAAACCGTACATGAAACCTAAGCCTCTATGGCTACAAATAAATGTAATGTAAAGTAATAAAGTAAGGACTACCTCAATATTATTGCTATTCTCGACTTGGATATTATTGCTATATTTCGAGCAGAGGTAAATAAAATGAAAGATAGATTGGAAGTTGTAGAGTCCTCAATTTGACCAAAAAAATTCCGTCTGCTAGAATAATAAAAAGTACTTCCGAATTTATCTTATCCCTTATAGTTAATGAAAATTTTGCTTTGTTCAGTAATAACTTGAATATTTATAATTATACAATTAGAGAATTTTTTATATTAGAATAGAATATTAAAATTTTGACACCTATTCCTTACATATCAAGACTTTTTTAACAAATATTAATAATTTTACAATTATTCATTATTATGTTTACGTACATCAACTAATTACAGTATTTATAGACTAATTTAATAAGTATTATAGTATTTTAATTTAATATCAGTAATTATATAACTATTTAATAATATATTTATGTATTTCTATTAAAAAATTGTGTAATTGTCGGTATTAGATTAAAACACAATTGCATGTCCCTAATAGATTGCCAAATATCGATTTTCAACTGAAATACATTGATATAATAGATATTAGTCGTGTATTTAGTTATTATGTTAAAATGCCTTCATATGCCAAATATAAATTTTTTGCAGTTATTCATTGTATTACATTGAGTTTAAGTGAAATACAAGCATTTAGAGTACGATTCATTACATAATAAGTTTTTTCAACTGAATTATAGTCGTTATATGAGTATTCAATCACTTTTTATTTTATTTGAAGAGAATACAAGTTATTTGACTTTGAACTTGTCCATATAAAGGCATTTTAATATAATATTTTGATTACATGACTAATATTTATTATATCGATGTATTTTCACCGAAAATAGATATTTGGCTATCTATGCGAGATATTTGATTGTGTTTTAATGTAATACCGGCAGTTACACATCTTTTTAATAGTATATCTATCAAGTTTAAGCTAAGGGGAGTTTTTAGAGACTGATTTATGAAATATTAATATATTTGAATTGAATAGAGTTGTTTTTACTGATATTCTGTGCATTACATTGAATTCAAGTGGAATACAAGTATTTAGAGTATGATTCATTACATAATAAATTATTTTAATTGAATACTAGCCATTATATGAGTATTCATTCACTTTTTATTATATTTGAAGAAAATACAAGTAATTTCACTTTGATCTTATCTATATGAAGACATTTTAACATAATAAATTGAATACACGACTAATATTTACTATATCAATGTATTTTAGTTGTAAATAAATATTAGGGACATAAAATTGCATTGTAATCTAATACCGACAATTACACATCTTTTTAATAGTATATTAATCAAAGTTAAACGAATAGTTACTTTTAGAGACTGATTTATGATATATCAATGTATTTGAAATGAATAGTGACTTTTTTACTGATATTAATTACACTAATGTTGAATTCAAGTAGAGTACAAGTATTTAGGATACGGTTCGTTATATAATAAATTTTTTTAACTGAATGCAAGCAATTGTGTGAGAATTTAATTAGTTTTTACTGTATTTAAAGAAAACATACATAATTTGACTTTGATTTTATCTATATGAAGGTATTTTAATAAAATACTCTAATTACACAACTAATATTTATTATATTGATATATTTCAATCGAAAACTGAAATTTGGCAATCTATTAGGGACATTTGATTGAGTTTTGCATGTAGACGTAATAAAATGAAAAACAGTAAAAACTTCACTATTCAATT
>KZ451971.1:0-22222 GCA_002786265.1 Apostasia shenzhenica | reverse complement strand
TTTGTATTAACGTTGAATTCAAGTGGAGTACAAGCATTTAGAATATGATTCATTGCATAATAAGTTATTTTGAATAAAAACAAGCAATTGTGTGAGTATTTAATTAGTTTTTATTGTATTTGAAGAAAACATACATAATTTGACTTTGATCTTATCTATATGAAGGAATTTTAATAACTAATGTTTGCTATATTGATATATTTCAATCGAAAACTGAAATTTGGCAATCTATTAGGGACATTTGATCGTGTTTTTATGTAATACCTACAATTAGACATCTTTTTATCAGTATATCGTTCAATTTTAAGAGAATATGAACTTTTAGAGACTGATTCAGGATATATCAATATATTTGAATTTAATTGTGAAGTTTTTACTGATATTCATTTTATTATGTTGAATTTAAGTGGAATACAAGCATTTACAATACAATTTATTACATAAGAAGTTATTTTAACTCAATGCTAGCTATTATATGCGTATTATATTAATTTTTATTTTATTTTAAGAGAATACAAACAATTTGATTTTGATTTTATCTATATGAAGGCATTTTAACATAATACTCTTAATACATGACTATTATTTATTATGTCGATGTATTTCTGTTGAAAATAAATATTTGGCGATCTATCAGGGATATTTGATTGCGTTTTAATCTAATACTGATAATTACACATCTTTTTAATGGTATATTGATCAAGGTTAAGCGAAAAGACACTTTTAGAGACTGATTTTTGATATATCAATATATTTGAATTGAATTGCGACAGTTTTACAGATATTTTTTGCATTAACGTTGAATTAAAGTGGAGTACAAGCATTTAGAGCATGATTCATTACATAATAAGTTATTTTAACTGAATACAATTGATTGTGTGAGAGTTCAATTAGTTTTTATTGTATTTGAAGAGAATATACGCAATTTAACTTTGATCTTACCTATATGAAGTTATTTTAATATAATACTCTGATTACACAACTAATATTTGCTATATTGACGTATTTCAATCGAAAATTGATATTTGACAATCTAATAGGGACATTTGATTGTGTTTTAATGTAATACCTACAATTACACATCTTTTTATCAGTATATCGATCAATTTTATAAGAATAGGCTCTTTTAGTAACTGATTTATGATATATCAATATATTTGAATTAAATAGTGATTTTTTATTGATATTCATTGTATTATGTTGAATTCATGTGAAATACAAGCATTTAAAGTACGAGTTATTACATAATAAGTTATTTTAACAGAATGCTAGCCATTATATGAGTATTTAATATTTTTTATTGTATTTAAAGAAGATACAAGCAATTTGACTTTGATCTTGTTTATATAAAGGTATTTTAACATACTCTTAATACACGACTATTATTTGCTATATCAATATATTTCAGTTAAAAATATATATTTGGCAATCTATTAGGGATATGTGATTTCGTTTTAATTTAATACCGACAATTACACATATTTTTAATAGATAGATCAAAGTTAAGCAAATAGGCACTTTTAGAGACTCATTAATAATATATTAATATATTTAAATTGAATAGTGATATTTTTACTGATATTCATTGCACTAATGTTGAATTTAAGTAAAGTACAAGCATTTAGAGCACGCTTAATTATATAATAAGTTATTTTAACTGAATACAAGTAATTGTGTTAGAGTTCAATTAGTTTTTTATTGTATTTGAACAGAATATACGCAATTTAACTTTGATCTTATCTATATGAAGGTATTTCAACATAATACTCTGATTACACAACTAATGTTTGCTATATTGATGAAAATTAATCTTTGGCAATCTATTAGGGACATTTGATTGAGTTTTGATATAATACCTAAAATTACACATCTTTTTATCAGTTTATCGATCAAATTTAAGACAATAGAAGCATTTAGAGTATATTTGAATTGAATAGTGATGTTTTTACTAATATTTATTATATTACGTTGAATTCAAGTGAAATACAAGCATTTAGAGTATGATTTTTTACATAATATATTATTTTAACTGAATGCTAGCCATTATATGAGTATTCAATATCTTTTTATTATATTTGAATAGAATACAAGCAATTTGACATTGATCTTGTCTATATGAAAGCATTTTAACATAATACTCTTAATACACGATTATTATTTACAATATCGATGTATTTCTGTTGAAAAAAAGATATTTGGCGATATATTAGGGACCTTTGATTGCGTTTTAATCTAATACCGGCAATTACACATATTTTTAATAGTATAACGATCAAAGTTAAGCGAATAGACACTTTTAGAGACTTATTTATTACATATCAATATATTTGAATTGAATAGTGACGTTTTTACTGATATTCATTGCACTAACGTTAAATTCAAGTGGAGTACACGCATTAATTTAAAGCACTATTCTTTGAATAATAAGTTATTTTAACCGAATCCAAGCTAATTCCATAGTCTAGTTAGTTTAAATTTTTATGATGCCTCCTGCAAGTCAAATATTCTTCAATTTTAGCATTTACATTTCCATCACATTAGAACTTATTTGGTCATTATAACATTAATGCAATGTTGAACTCCAAAGATAAATAACCTGAATAGCATTAGTTGTTTGTAAGCGGAATAGTGGTGATGAATATCTCATCTTCAATAAATCTATAAAATTCTTAACTACGGCAAGGGTATGACGTTAATCTGTCGGCTGTGGTTTAGGGCTTGTTTGATTGAAGGATAAATTTAGGTAAAGAAAGAGAAAATATTTTATTTTATAGAGTTGATTGGAAAGAAATTTATTTTAATATTGGGAGGTGTGTAGGATGTGAAATAAAATTGATTTTAAGGTTAGAATTTATGTTGTATGTGAAATAAAGTTGATTTTTAAGGTTGAAATTTGTGTTGGATGTGAAATAAGATTATTAAAATTTATAATAAATTTAAAATATTATTATTTTATTGCTTGGCTCATTTTTAAGGCTTTGCCAAACAAGTCTTTAATCCTACAATATAAGCGACTGAAAAAAGATTACTGAAGCTATTAACATTGCTTTCACAAACAAGTTTAAACAATCTTTTAGTTTCACAACTAATACTTTACAATTCTTCACTAAATATAATAGATATCAGAAGTCAAAGAATAATGAATTGCCATAAGCTAAATAAGGGGCACATACAATGATGATTTTTCTCAGTTTTTTTTTTTTTTTCTCTTGGAGAGAGTCCAACACCCCCCAGTTGTATGACTGATAATTAGGCCTCGTTTGGTTTGAACTTTTTTTTTGAATAAGAGAAAAAAATATTTAATTTTTTAAGTTTAATAAGAGAAAAATTTATTTTAATATTAGAAAATATATAAAATATAAAATATTTTAAATTCTAATATTTGTATTTGTATTAGATGTGAAATAAAGTTTATTTTTATAGTTGAAATTTGTGTTGGGTAAAAAAATTATTTTGAATTAAACGTGGCCTTAAAGTCAAGCCTATAAATATTGAAAATAGAATAAAAGAGAAGTAAAAAAAAGATTGGTAATTACCAAAAATATTGTTAAAAAATTCCCTTTCTATTCTGATGTTGCTGCATCTCGAGATTGTAATACAGTTAACGCTTTAAATATATAGCATTACCGTAATATTCTGTGATCTCAATATAGTAGAGGCATTTTTTGGGATAAAATCGTGAGGCTAATGATGAAAAACTCTATAGTTGAGTGTGTTTAGCTGGAGTAGCACTGGGATGGGTGACCTCCTGGAAAATACTTAAGTTACACAGTTTTTTTTAAAGTCAAAGCAGACAATATCTCTACCATGAAATCACGGGATATTACAATTACACTAGTAGTATAAATAAAGGGGCAATTAGAAAGCCAACTAATCCAGAGAACTTGGAAGATAACGATAACCCTAAAAAAGGAGGCAGAGTGCAACATTATTTAATTTTTTTATAAATCGAAACTAATCGTGATACGTTTGAAATCTCATTCTGCGATATTAAATTAAGAATGTGTTTGGTTTAATGTTATATTGATATTATGTTATGTTATTTAAATAAAATAATTATTTAGTTTTATGACATGTATAGATAATTTTTTAAAAAATTATTGAATTATCGCTCAAAAGATGATATCTAAATATCTTAAGCCGGGTTCATAGATGCATGCGAATTTGGGTCTATATATAGTGGAACTTATTTAGCTTGAATTGGGTACATATATAGTAGGTATGGAACTGAACTAAACCGATCTATGCACCTACTTAAGGATGTTTGGTTTAATGTTATAGTATTATATTGTGTTATTTAGAAAAAATAATTGATTTAGAGGACATTTGGTTGATTATTATTTTAATATTATGTTGTATAATTTAAATATCATTTTTGAGTAATAATTTCATAATTGTTTAGATGATTATCAATACACATTAAATCAAATAAATATTTTCACTAAATAATATGATATAATATAAATATAACATTATATTTATTTGGTTTGAGCTTTTTTTGAATAAGAGAAAAAATATATTTTATTTTTTAAATTTAATGAGAGAAAATTTTATTTTAATATTAGAAAGTATGTAAAATATGAAATACTTTAAATTCTAATATTCTTATTTATATTAGATGTGAAATAAAATTAATTTTTATAGTTAAAATTTGTGTTTGATAAAAAATTTATCTTGAACCAAACAAAGCCTTTAATGCCCTCTTAATAACATACATAAATAATCGTTTAAAAAATAATATCTAAATATTATGATATCTAATTTATATGATATAATATTAAGATAATATTGAATCAAACGTCCTTTTTGTGATTTCTCAAGAAAAAAAGAAAATTTTAATTTATTAAATGAGATGTGTTATTAATTTTTATTTTTATTTTTTTTTTTAAATTGATAAATAAATTATGAAATAAATAAAAAATGCAGATAGATCTCTTAGCTGATATAAAGATAAGTATACGGTACGTGAAATATAAAATTTTAAGACATAAATGCGCAAGTAAACATAACTATAAAAAATAAAATATGGGTATAGCTCTTACAAGCTAATTCGAATATATATTAGAAAAATAAAAAAATAAAAATTTTACTACAAAATTTTGTTGTTAAAATTAAAATGTAATTACACATAAAAATAATAAAAAAAGTTAGTTGAAGTATAAGAAATTAAATGATTATATTTAGGGAGCGTTTGGTTCATTGTTATCTTAATATTATGTTATGTAATTTATATATCATGACATCTAAATTTAATTTTTTATTTATAATTTTATAATCTAATAAAAAATTATTTGTAGATGTCATTAAACTAAATAATTGTCTTTTCTAAATAATATAATATCAAAATAATATTGTACCAAACGCCCCCTTCGAATAAAATAAATATAAAAATCAATTATAAAGTCAATAATCTCAACACCCAAATGAATATAATTTGTATTAAACAACAAAATTATAACACGAGTTGATACTTTTTAAATCAATGTTTTAAAAGTTGGTTGAAACTATAGAAACTTGATAGTTTCATATCAATTTCGGTTAAACTGATTCAAAAAAGATACCGAATTTTAGTTTCGGCCAAAACTACCTAAACTGGAAAAAAATTCTATCGAAATCATTGAAACTCATTTTCTCCAAAATAAATTCAATGATAATCATTAATAAATTTAATTTAAAATTGTAAAATTAAATAATTTATAAAAAAATTAAAATTGCGAATACCAAAACTATCAAAGCTAACAAAATTGTTGAAACTAATACTTTTTTCTTATGACAGAAACTGAGGCCGAAACTGAATTTTAAAACCTTGATTTAAATAATTATCATCCTATTATTATATATATAAATGCAGTCTTTCCTATTAGAACTTTCATTCAAAATTAATAATTTTTTGCGCAATAATTTGCATATCCTAAATTAAAATATTCGAATCAAGTATTTTGATCTAGGATATAAAATAAAGTTAATTTTTTATTAAAAATTATTGAGTATGTGAAGTAAAATAATATTTTTTTATATTAAAATTTGTGTAGAATAATTAAAAAAATATTTATTATTATTATTATTTTTTAAATTAATATCATTTTGGTCCTGATTTAGTTCTTGTGCCAAACAGAGCTAATAGTATTATGAGGAATAGATAAGAATTTTTTCTATAAAGATTAAGAAGGCTTTTACGTGTAATTATAGAGACAGTTTTATGAGCAGTAACCTCTACTGTATATTTGAATTAAAAAATATTTAGTGAAAAATTATGGATAATGATAATGTACAGTTTGAATTAATTTGACGTTTCAATTGATTCAAAATTAGAAAAAAATAGGTTAATTCAAAAAATTTGAATCGTAAAATTTTAGTTGGCTGATTGACCTATTAAATAACGTCGGATATCGCCTTAATTTAATGGTTAATAAAAAGAATTTGAAATTCAAGCTCTGTTTGGTAATAAGAAAAAAAATTGATTAGAATTTTTAATTAAGAAAAAAAGATTTGATTAAAATTTTTAGTTAAAAAAAATGATTAGAATTTTTAATTATTTTTAAAAAATACGTATGATGTGAAATAAAATAAGTTGGTTATATTAAAATTATGTAGGATGTGAAATAAAGTTAATTGATCTATTGAAAATTGTGTTGGATATGAAATAAAGTAATTGTTTAATATTGGAATTTGTGTGAGATGAGATATAAAATAATTTTTTAAATTTTTTTAAAATAAATTTAAGATTTTAACCATGACAAATTTTAGTTATTATTTTTAACTCATTGCCAGACAGGCCTCAGAGTCCAATAGATTATTGGGGTCTAACAAATAAAAAGTATTGAAACAATTGTAAAGTTTAACAAAATGTCTTGAAATAAAAGGTAATAGAAAGGTGGGGAGCAAAGTGTAATTGCGTATATTAAAATACCAATACGATTGCTAGGGCTCTTCACTTTGGCCTTTGCGTGCGCCGCGGAAACGAGCAGAGAGGAGGTGAGTTTCTCCCCCTCCTCGCTCTCTACTCTCTCTGTCTCCATCTCTCCTCGCCTCTCTCGCGGCCAAGACGCAGTCAGGCAGCGGCCCTTTCCCCGCTTCTATCCGCCGGCGGCAGCTCACGGGGTGTGTGTGTCTGTGTGTGTCTCTCTCTCTTTCTATTTGACTTTTAAAAGTAAATGAAGTTAATCTTCAATCGTATTAAATTCATCTTGAGTAAGAACCGGCCCTGCTTGTGCCGGTACGCGAGCAATGAATTATCGACCATGGCTGCCCTCGGCCGCCCGCACCACGAATTAAGATTTACGGGTAAAAATCGATCTTTCCCGCTCGCCGCCACTGTCATTCTGGCTGCATTTTCAGCAACCATTCTGTTTTTCTTGTTTGTGTGTTCAATCCTCTCCCGTCATCGCCGGAGGACGCTGGAGCATTTCAGACCTCTCTTTCTCTTGCGCTTCCGTGTGTGCCTAAGGTGAATCTCACATATTCTTGTTACCCCGCTAATACTTCTTCAACGCTGCAACCTAGCCGCACGTAAACCCTAAACCCGGTTACTTGTTCCACTGCCAAAACAACGCATGTTTTGCTCGCTTCCTAC
The DNA here is from genome assembly GCA_002786265.1 of Apostasia shenzhenica. NCBI lineage: Eukaryota > Viridiplantae > Streptophyta > Magnoliopsida > Asparagales > Orchidaceae > Apostasia > Apostasia shenzhenica. Next base: position 14,649 of record KZ451971.1, on the reverse strand, counting down.
GGTGTCCCGGCCATGTTATCACTTTTTTTTAACTTAATGCATCTCTATAATCTTACTTTTGGAAGTATATCTTTCTTGTGCTGAATATGGCATATGTGGTAGATATGGGGAAGAGGAAGAGGAACGAGACTGGCAGTGCAGTTGGGCACACTGGGCAGCACTGCCCTGCAACACTGTTTATTTCCAATCTTCCTTATTCATTTCAGTCATCTCAGGTTAGTTTGCTGTTGTCTGTAGATAGCGTGCACTGCCTTCTTCTCTGGCATTTTCAAGAAAATTTTTCATTTTTTCTCTCAGCTGGAAGAAGTATTCAGTGAGGTAGGACCTGTGAGGCGTTGCTTTGTTGTCATGAAGAAGGGTAAGCATGTATTCTTTTTTTCATCCGTCGATATATTCAGTAACTGCCTGGCTGTTGCTCTTCATCTTACTGTTATATTTTTGGAGGTATGGTTTTTGTTACAGCCTTGGAGGTAAGGCTATTGTAAATTGTAATGTATCAGAATGTAGAAAGCATGCATGATTTGGGAAAATGCTATATGCTGCACAAATCTGTTTCACTAGATTATAATCTCATGTTAGGGCAAGTAGAATGTTTTTCCATGAAAATATATTTGGAAACATCAGTTTTCACTCTCTTGGTTTTATGGAAGACTTTCCATTTAAAATATACAGTTTTGTAATGAGTTGATATCTTCTTTAGCCCCTTCATTTTTTATTTGTTCTTCAAATAGTTTTTTAGTTTTGAGGGGTATGAAAACTGACATCTTTAATTTATCTTCTTTGTTTGTACAGGATCCGATGCAAATCGTGGCTTTGGCTTTGTTCAATTGTATGCAAGATTTTCTGCCCTTTGTTCATCATTCAGCTTTCTCCCCTTATCCAGCCTTGTTTTCTTGATGAAGATTTTTTTTTGCTTTGTGCTTAACACTTTTTTTCATATTCCTATTCAAACTGTTGGCTAGTGGAAGAAGCTTCTATATATTTCCAATTTAGTTATGCATAAACTTGAGAAGTCAGCACCAGCTTATGAAGCACCGATACTTTATTGAACCTAACGTATTCGTATTAGATACCGATACTTTCCGATACTCCACCGATATGTATCTGATACGCCACATGGCGTATCAATTTTTATTTTTTAAAAAATTGATACTTATCTGATACTTTTTTGATACTTTTTCAATACATATCCGATATTTTCCAATATTTCTAATTAGAAAAAAATGTTAAAATAATCGGTTGAGCCTACACGATAAAAAGTAAAAAAATATTTTACACATTAAGCACAGCTCATGCATAGATTTGAACATTAAAATTGAGAAAGATATATTGGGCTACGCAATTGGGATTGTAAAAGGTTTTTCACACGCTAGTGTTTTGGCAATTAAAAAAGATTTGGTGTTTGCAAGCAGCTGCGTCATCTACTTTAGCTAACCTTTTTTGTGATCTTATAGATACTAGTAATGTTTCTACATTTTTTTTCTTTAATTGATATATTTTTTGTTTCTATTGGACATCCATCACATTTTTTTTTACCTTAATCAAGCTCATTTTGTGAAAAAAATAAAATTTTAATTTCTTATTTTATCTATTTATTTAGTCAGAGACTTGGAGAGAGAATATATATATATATATATATATATATATATATACTTTAATCAGGTCAGTATATATTGGTTTATGTCATAACATTTGTATTATTAATTGTATCTTGTTTGTATTAAGTTAATCGATTTGAATCAAATTTAAATTAAAATTAAAACTAATCTACTGATATATATTTAAACTTTTATTTTATGTAAATAATTTGATAGGTTGAGAAGTAATTAAATAAATTTTATGATATTATTTTAAATTCAAGATTTTTTGAAATTCAATAGTTGAAAAATATTTTTATTTTTTCAAATTAAATTGTCTACAATATTGTTTTAAGTGATATCAAAAATGTTTGAAAAAATGTAGTTAATTTGAAGAAAATTTAAAAGATACTTTTCAATTTTTTAGCAACAATTTATATAAGTCATTCTCATCTATTATAGAACTACATCTTAAATATGAGAATATAATATTATACATACATATATAGTAGTCATATCCTGATGTATTCGTATCTTACTTTTTTTAAGTTTGCCGTATCGCCGTATCTGTATCGTATCGTATCCGTATCACCGTATTGTACTTATGTTTCATAGGCACTAGCATATAGTTACACCTTTGGTATCGCAAAAATATAGTTACACATTTGGTACTGCAAAAATAGTCACCCATGTATAATTATGATTGTGATGATTTTTCTTGTAGTGAACGACTAGAGTCACCAGCACTTTCAAGGTATAAAGTGCAATTGACATCCCCTAGCTAGTGAGTTCTTTTTTTGGCCATCAAGGGTTGAGTTGTGTTAGAAGATAGCTTGTTTGGACCTCTTAGCTCAAACAAGCTAGAGCATTTAGTGAGCATTAGAGAAGTGGAATGTAGGCTCTATTGCACTTTGAGGAGATTTAGTCAATAATTGTGGTTCGTTTACATGGCTTATTTTGTACGGTCATTCTCACATCAAATCTCAGAGTCACTTCTAATGCCCCATTTTTTCCACGTCTGCCCTAAATGTCAAAACCATTAAGCTAGGGGAAGAGAGGGGTATTTGGACCTAGACGAAAAAGAAAAGGGGCAAGGAAAAATGGGAATATTTTAGACTGTTTTTTTTTAAATGTCCATTTTTAGTGCAAAATCACACTCGACAGTTTTGTTTAATCTTTTGGTTGCCCTCCCATCACCTTTATTTGGATCCCCTCTTCGTTTTTCAATAATGCTCTCCCCAACCCTTTGCAGTTCAGTGTTGTAGACTTCCTTGATACTAGTGTGGTAAGGAATGCGTGTAAAATCACAATTATCTTTTGATGTATGTAATATACATCTGATGCACAAGCTTGCAGTATTGGGTGATCTTTAGGGATGGGGATGATGTACATAGGCATGACGGAAGTTATTACTTGGATTTTAGGCCTTGTTCTCCGATTAAGTGCCGAACATGTATTCTTTGTACTCACCCTATGTTTTATTTGTTTTTACCAATCAATATTAGTGGTAAAGTATATCCCGTCAACCCTCTTTCTAGTTTAATTAATGCTTAGATAATTCAGTATTTTCATAAATAGGCTGATTTCACACGCATGTGTATATATGATCAGAATTTGCAACCTGGTGTTCGCCTGTTCACTTTGGCATGCTAGTTACCCTTCAGTTTTATTCCTTTATTACTTAGGCCCCGTTTGTTTACCCGTTTAAAATTAACCTGATTTAATTTTGACCAGACATATCACATCACATATAAAATTTAATATTAAAAATTAACTTTATTTCACATCTTACACATATTACTAAAATAATAACTAATTTATATCACATCTCTCACATATCCCAACACAATAACTAACTTTATATCACATCCCTCACACACCCCAACATAATAACTAATTTTATTTCACATCATTCACAATTTTTAATAAAAAAATATCTTTATCCAAGTTTAATTTTAACCTTATTAAATTTTACCTTACAAACAAACAGACCCTTATTATTATTTTTTTATTTGTCTTCACAGAGCTATAGTAGGCATCTTCTTGTTTGGTAAAACTGCTGTTTTTGCTCATCCATGCTGATTACTTTAGGGGCTTTTGTATATACTATGAAATTTTTTTCCATTTCATGAACTTTTGTGTGATACTTAGGCATATAACCATTTGATATTTTTTCTATTCCCATGTTTAGGATTAGTTTGGCAAAGTATATATTGTTTGATATTACAATAGGATTGAATAAAATATTTACTTGTCTTGTGATATGAAAATCCCGTCCTTCCCTTTTTACTAGTATTACTGTTGCTTCAGTGCTGCAGTGGAAGATGTTCAGCGTGCCATTCACTTGAAAAGCGCATTGACTATTGGTGGTAGGAATGTAAGAGTTGAGCTAGCAATGCACCGCCTTCCTCGAGAGCTTCGTTTCAAGAAAGCAAACAATGGTAGCATTCACATCTCATACCACATTGATCACTATGTATAGTTCTTATAGTGGAAAGGTGCCATCAGGGCATCAAGAAAACAGTGATTTTTTTCAAATTTGTGGAGTATAAAATTACCATGTACGTATTGAATAGATAAATTTATTAGATGACTTGTTAGATAAATACTACATGACTATGAAGTTTCCTAGCATTTTTAAAGAAAATTGAAGAGAGATACATATAATGCAACAATCTTGCTTATTTATATATCATATCCATAAAATATAAGTTGCATAAGTATTCCATTTTTGACACTTTAATCGGCCTCTGTTAGTAGTTGAAATTATGATCTTGTTTTTCCTGTTAATTAAAGCAATTATTTTTGGTGGGTGGTTCTTTTGGGGAACCAATTTTTTAATGTCGTGTATGAGAAGAATAATTCCAAACATGGTTAAAGTGGAGATGATCTAATCATTCATCATTAAACTATGCAAAAATTTCCATGTAGAAAATCTGAGGATTTAAAGTTCCATCTTTCACAACCTCCTGCAATCTGAGCTCAAGCATTTTGTCAAATTACCTCCATCTTCTGCCACAGCCATTCTTCAAATTTCTACTTTCGTTCTCTTCCCCACACACTAGCTCAAGAAACAGAAACAGCCAAGCTATCGCATCAGCATCCCGGTTGCTAATGAGAACTACCCTCCTCCGACCTCCCTTGCTGTTGAAACCTTCTATGGCATGCCCATCACCAAGAAAGGTTAACTCTCCAATCCTTTAATTCTGTGACTTGGCCTTATCTCCTCGAGCCAACCCACCAAACATTGAACTCTGAGAATTTTGTCCTCTTGATGGGGGATCTGCAACAATATGCTCATAAGTCTCTGCTAATTTAGTGATGTTCTTGGGTCCCTGAGCTTCACTGTTGGTGTCATGGATTATAGAATGGACAATATTTTAAAGAATTTGATTAGCAGAATTCTGCTCATAATTGTGGGCACTTAACCATGGTGTTGCATGCATGCAATATGCATGTTCTATATGTAAATATTTTAATTTGGTTGTTTTATAAGTAATCTATCAAAGATTTGTGCATTATATATGTGATTCATCAGAGATTCATAATTTACAAGTACATTTACCATGAAATTTTACTTAAGGATACATTGTTTTAGACAGATACTAAAAGTGAAGGTATTAGAAAGGGGAAACAAGGGGTCTTAATGGCACTTTCTTGTTTAAATATCAAGTCGGAAAATCTTATGGATAACACTCCACAATGTGGAAAATGACTCCAAAAAAAAGATTAATGATAGACAGAAGTGTGCTAGATGATGATGATAAAAGAGAAATTGGTGAGTGTATTTGTACTTGGTATGATGGAATAGTAATACAAAAAGGTTAGGTTACAAAAGTTACAAAATAACAACATTAAAGTTAGGTCTTGGTCATTTTCAATGCTTTGATGTAATATATGCTCAAAAGGGAGTTGCAGGAGAAAATAATGTTTTTTTGGCATGATGTGTGATATTCAAAAGTTATCTAAACAAGACACATGGGTAAAGGCGATGTTGAAGGGTTGGTCTTAAAATGAAATGCTTGTGAAAGCTTAAGGCGCTTAATTGGTGCCTTGCCTTACCCTTAGCCCTTCCGGAGCTAGCACCTCACATCAATTAGTCATCTCATGTCCATCTGTGGTATCTTAGTTTCAACTGTTAAATGACTATTTGTTCTTTATTTTCCTATCATATTTCAATGCAGAAGGTACAAATGCAACTACTGAAGCGCCACAGCAAAAACATAAAGTTGACAAATTAAAGGACACTTCAGCATCACATGTTTTAGGTTATCATGTCGTATTTATAAACAAAATTTGTCATGCTTTCTTCACTCTGAAATGTTTAAACTGGATTGTTGAATGGTTTTTTCAGAAATCACAAGGGATAAAAAAGTTCCCCGTGAAGTAAATGTACCTATTAGTGTTCCTATTGATGAAGAAGATGGCTCACGAAAGCAAAGGTAATGTACTAGCTTCATTTTGTGAGACTTTTTGTGAAGCTTTTGTTGTGAATGATGGAAAAAGTTCCATTGTTTTCTTTTGCATATTCTTTAAATATCTCTAAGTTCAGAAATGTGCCTACTGAATCGGTGAGATGCAAAAATTAGTAGCAGTTTGATTTACGAGGGGGATATGAGGATAGGAGAATAAGATGGGAAAGGATGTAGATGTTGGCACCATATGGATTATGTGTAAGGGAAATGAAGCAATGGACGAAAGAATTTGAAAACTGTGAAGCTTTCTTTAATGTTATCTTTTTGTAGGCTTAACTTTCGTGAAACATATAGAGTATCAAGCAACCTTCTTTAACAAGATAAAAGGAATCTCTATAAAATGGCTTGTTCGATTTCTTTTTTTTGATGAATATTTGATTATATTTTGTCGGCATTATGATAACAAATTGTAATGCCATCCTCTTTTTATTAGGGAGAGAAAGGTTTCCATGAAACATGTATATGGAATGATAAATAGCTATGAAGATTATGGTAAACCTTAAGATGAGATGACAAGGGGGTTCAGAAAGGGTCTATTTTTATCTTTGTTCTGAATGTGATGCTACTTAGTCAATTTCAATACGAACCCAAAAACCTCAGTAATTGTGATGTAAACATTATGCAAACTTGGGATTGAGGCTTTGTTGTTGTAATCGTTGCTTGACATAATTTTTTTCTTATGATAAATTGAACTAGTGCTTTCAGTTTCTTCTTTCAACTACCTTGAGATATACATATGTAGATATGTTTATAAATACACTAACAAATATATCTGTTGAAATTATCATATATTTTGTGAAAATATATTATTAATGGTTCAAAGGGGGGCATCCCTTCCTGTCTTGAATATTCATTCCTTGCACTAACTTTTGTTCTATGCTTAGACTGGAAGGAGGTTAACAAAAGAAAATAAGTATCATTCAACTTTTAGTTTCATTTGCAGTGCAGAAGATTGATAAGAGATTTCCAGCTCTTTTTTTGCTTTTTCGCATTTTCTTTAATCCATCATGAACAAAAGTATTTTATACTGGCAGTTGAGATTGCTAGAATACTTTAATCACTTGATTCTGTGTTGTTCTTTCAAAGACTTGACAATGGTTGTTTTCCTTTGTCATATTGCTATAATCTTAGAATTGCATTTTAAGGTCTGTAATTCCATTGTCATTTTGTTCATGATGTTATTAATTCTCGTTAACAATGATGAATGATACTTGCTAAATTCAGGTTATTTGTTCAACTTTTGACTTGAAGGGTTGCTAGGACAGTGGTATTTGGCGGTCTTCGAGATTCTGAAATGGCAGCTGAAGTATTTTGTCGTGCTGGGGAGGCTGGCAGCATATGTTCAATAATCTATCCTCTTCCAAAGGAAGACCTTGAACATCATGGTTAGTAAACTAATCTTGTTTTCATCATATTCTCGGTTCTTTAGTATCCATTCTACTTAATGGGATTGATAGGCCATGTAATTAGTTCATTGTTCTTTTAGCACGATTATTTTATGACACATTCTAAATATTTAATAACTATACTTTTTTTTTAGTTGCAACCAAATTGCCTATTTAATGTCAGCTTGGAAGATACTCAGTGATATTTAATCTAACATGAGTATCAAGACTAGACTTGTTATAATAGCATAATTGGCTAGATACGTGTCTAAAGGTAAAGTAGACCTTTGTTAGGATAATGATGTGGATCCACAGTCTGAAAGAAGATTTTAATTATTTATTATTAAAGGTTTCACGGCTAAATTTTCATGATTTCATATTTATCTTTATTAGTATGTAGATTTCAATAATCAAGAAGAGTTAATTACTACCTTTATTGTTATTAATAGTTATCTTTATGTTTTATTATTCTTTACTTTCTTTTGTTGGTTGGGCTGCAACTCTATAGACAAAGCGCTATGCCTTTATGATAGGTAGCTTTAGGTGATCAATAAAGTTATTCTCTATTTCTCGCTTATTTTCTAGTCTTTTTCCCTTCACTCTTTCTTAATTTTATAGTAGTTGGTATCAACGATTTATTTCATTCATGATGTAGACTATCTTTTCATTATTGATTTGATTGCGAGATACACTGTTCTCATTTTTATCGGTCCAGACTCTCCTACTTTCACACCAAATCACAATATTGTATATAGTGTTCCTTTTTTTTTTTGCTTTATGGCAACATGCCACCTTCCCGTAGAGTTGTCTTTTGCTATGACTCTCTTAAAGTCATAGATGTATACTTGAACGTCGCCTTCAGAGCCATCTTTAGCCATCTTTCTTGCTAACTTACATTGTCAATGAGGAGAAACACACAATTGGGCGAATCATGGCCCTTGCTACTACGTTGTCCATGTCGTTGTGCCATTTCTATTTTCCACACCATTTCCATGCAATTTGTCTCCCTGTGTTTCCCACATCTCCACACCATTCAATTAGCATATACTTCGAAAATCATCTGCAGACACAGATGTCATCTGATAGACATAGGCGTTGAGGCTTATTGAATGACAACCTCTACATGATTGACTCATGTAATGCATTATAGTTCCGTCAATTTCATGTTACAAATGCTTGTACTGTGTGCTCGTGCATACTCGTGGCATCGCACCCCTTGATGAGGCCAACTTCATGCTAACTCGCTCATTCGCGGTTGTCGTGGTATGACTATTAGACTTCATCGTGCGCAATCTCTCTCCTTAATAGCATTGCTGATGCAGTGCTGGGCTCGATTTAAAGCGAACCTAACGCTATCAATATTAAGTCAGCGCCTAGATTTATATGTGTATATTTAAATGACTAAATGCAAATGAAAAGGAGATTAAGCTAAGTTTTCTAAATTATATTAAATATAAATATTTGCAAATCATATAAACGTCATGAAATAACTTTAATGATTAAATTTTAATCCGAGCAAATTCAGGAAATTATTGCGAATAAGATAGCTAAATTATTGAATTTTAGAAATGATTTAACACGCATGCATATTATCTTAAAGAACTTCGCACATGATAATTAATCGATTCATTTAATATATAGTTCTTCCATGCAATGAGTTAAACAGGAAATAATGAAAATTCAGAATTGGAATTATAATTTTCGTAGCATGATGAAAATGAAACAAGGAATAAGAGAAAATTCTTATAGATTCTCGAAGCAAGAAAATTCAAACACTAACAGGAAACTTGAAACACCATTCATTCTACCAAAATGAAAACACAACTTGACTGCTGTAAATAACTACATGGAATAGAAGAATAATGGAAGGAAACAAAGCAGGAAAACAGGGAAAACAGGAAAAATAGGAAACTAAGATGCACTACAGGCAAACCAAGGAGAATCAGATCTCAAAGTCGAAGCCTCAGCCCCCTGCTGTAGCCTCAGACGAAGCCGAATCGTCCCCGAACAAGGCCGTAGTCACCTGCCTGGCTTCGAACAGTGGAAGAACGCCGAACGCAGCCGCCTGCTGCCGTGCCGACGATAAAATCCGTGACCACCTGTCCGGATCTCCGAATCGTCCCTGAAACAAAGTCGCAGCCACCTGCTCGACTCCGATCAGTGGAGAAAGCGCCGAACGCAGCCGCCTGCTGCCGTGTCGACGACGAAATCCGTGACCACCTGTCTGGATCTCTAAATCGTCCTTGAACGAAGCCGCAGCCTCCTGCTCGGCTCCAATCAGAGGAGAAATTGCCGACACAGCCACCTGCTGCGACATCGGCGACAAATCAACGCCACCTGCGTTGAAATCGTCCGAAATGAAGAAAACTCTTCACACCTCAAATCCCTCCCCTCCGAGTTGCAGCATCCAACCGATTTATAGGCAGCCAGAAGGAAGAGAAAGGTGTTTTGCGTACTCTGTGCAAGACGTGGCCGGCGGTTGGAGACGAGGCGATCGTGGCCGGCGGTTGGAGACGAGGCGATCGTGGCCGGCGGTTGGAGTCGAGGCGATCGTGGCCGACGGTTGCAGACGAGGCGATCGTGGCCGATGAAGAGATCCGCCGAGTCCGGCGGAATCGACGAGCAAGCCACGAAACCGAGCGAGCGAACCATTGTGAGAAGAGGCGCTGATTGCAAGCGATCCACAGCAACTCTGGTCGGCCGATTGGAGATGAAGTCCCTTTAGGGATTTAAGAGAAATTGCACATTTGTTTGCTGTTTCTTCCTCATTTACAAATAGGTCCTTAGTTCTTTCAAAATAAACTTAATTAACTCATTAAAGATTCAAATTGGGTTCAAATCAAACTCGATTTGATTCCAATTGAATCTTTTTGACTCCAACTAACTTGAACTGAAAATAAAATACATACAGGACTTATAAGTGGGCATTCCCACCGATATAACTCAATATTTGACTCAACAAATAACTCAAATAAAATGTGCAGATAATAAAGATAACTATGTACAAAATAAAATTGTTATAATCTACGCTCGAGGTCGTAGATTATAACGCAGTCGTTGACGCTGGTGATCTGGCTCTGCATCAACTGCATGCAAAGCTATGCCTCCTATGGGCTGACTCCATTAGGTTCATGCGAAGTGCTCAATTGCTTGCTTTTGTGGATGATTGTTTCTGGGCTCGGTTTCTCTTCACATCCACATGGGTCGAGACCAACAATAAATAGGTTTTGGTTAACAAAGTTTCAAATCACAAAAATAAAAATTAGGTACTTCAAATCGTGCTTATGAATGTAATTTTTATGTTACATTCGAATTTTTTTTAATTTATTTGGTTAAGTAATTTAGTAATTTGCTTTTGTCTAACTTTTATTGTAAAAAAATCTCTTATCCTTTTATCTGGTTTAATTAATATAAAAAATGAACTTCTTAAAGAAGTTTTGTAAGTCTAATTGTCGTGGCATTCATCGGGACGTTCTTTATAAACCTTATCATGTTCAGTTTGATGAATTTTGTTGCAATATTTTGAAGCAAATTATTATGAATTTTCGATATATTATATGTTCCAAAATATTACATGTTAATCTGTTATGTTGAATCACAAATTGCAGCTTGCATCAACAACAAAAGCATCAACATTTTTCATTGTTAAAAATAGATGAAGCCCTAAAGCATCATTTCTATCCTCTTCCGGATATTCTTTTGATATCGCAAGAATGAAAATTGTGGAAGAAAATGCAGTTTGAAAAAAGTGTTAGAGATCAATTATTATAGAATATCATGCAAACTTGGTATATTTCATAGCAAGGATCCATCCACTTTTTTTAGAATTTGTTTGCTTCATCAGTTACTTTTTGTGAAAACCCTATATTCTTATCGGACAAAAAGGTGAACAAAAGGATTTGGAATGGTTGTTGGGAAATTGAAATGGAACAAGCCATGAAAATTTGGAATTCATGTGAAGGTAATAAGTAATCCAGTTTAGTGTTTACAGCTACAATTTTCTCAGCATGAGCTGGTTGAGGGTTAGTACAAATTATCGAGGAAAGCAAGTCTACTAGTAATTATTGTAGCATGAAAATTGATGTTGTTTCTTGATTGGATAAATTTTTGCATAAATTTTTGCATCAAAGGTTACACAAATAGGGTTGTGAGTTTGATATAGTTGATTTACCTGTCAAACACTTTAAATAATCTCTTATTGAGATGATCTCTTTGCATATGGACTTTTAAGTTCAATTGCACTATTTGTTCTTTCATGCACTGTTGAGTTATCCCTACAAAATGTTGGACTCAAGACAAATTTACATATCTTGTCCCATCATTAATTGTTATTTTATGATAATGTATAAGAAAAAATTAAGAAGAAGAAGATTTGTTATAGAGATTAATTTAAAAACAAAAATAAGGATAAGTGGGAGAAATATAAAGTGACTCGACGAGAATCTAAGAAAGCAGTAGACAATACAAAGAATATGGCTCTTGATGATTTATATAAGAATCTAGATACTAAAGAAGGAGAAAGACAATTATATATGATTGTCAAGACAAGAGATAGAAAAAACTAAAGATTTAATTGATTAAAAAAATATTTAAGATGAAGATCAAAAAGTATTTTTCATGAAAAAAGATATCAAAGATAGATGAATGAATTACTTTCAACAGCTTTTCAATGAACGTTGTGAAAATTTAATTGATCTTACGGAACTCAGCACTCCAAAAAAAAGTAAAAATTACTCTTACATCTAACATATTAGTAAAGATGAAGTCTGAAAAGTTTTAAAGAAAATGAAGCATAAAAAAGCAGTAGGACCAGCTAACATCCCAATAGATGTTTGGAAGTGCTTAGGAGATGAAGGAGTTTCTTGGCTCATTAGATTGTTTAATATGATTTTGAAGACTAAAAGGATGCTAACTGAATGGAGAAAGAGTATATTAGTACCTATTTATAAGAATAAAGGCGATGTACAGAATTGTGCCAATTATAAAAGAATTAAATTAATGAGTCATACTTTAAAACTTTGGGAGAGGGTGATCGAATAAAGGTTACGTCATAATACTAAGGTATTAGAGAATTAGTTTGGTTTTATGACAGGTAGATCTACTATAGAAGCCATTCATTTATTAAGAAGTTTAATGGAGAAGTTTAAGGAAAGAAAGGAAAGCCTACATTTGATTTTTATTGATTTGGAAAAAGCTTATGATAAAGTCTCAAAAGAAGTACTTTGGAGAGTTCTAGAAAATAAATGGATTTGCACTGCTTATATTCAAGTTATTGAAGACATGTATAAAGGATCTGTTACTTGTCTTCGGATACAAGGAGGTTTGACTAAGGATTTTCCTATTACAGTTGGATTAAACCAAGACTCGGCTTTAAGTCCATACCTTTTTTGCTTTAATTATGGAAATCATGACTGGGCATATCCAAGATGAGGTTCCTTGGTGTATGCTCTTTGCAGATGATATTGTCCTTGTTGAGAAAACTAAAGAGGGAGCTAAAGCAAAACTAGAGCTTTGGAGGAATGCTTTAGAATCTAATGGTTTTCATCTCAGTAGATCAAAAACTGAATATATGGAGTGCACATTTAGTCAAGAAAGAATACTTATATTGAAAATGTGACAATTGGTGATCAAATTGTCAAGAAGAGTGAGCGCTTTAGATACCTTAGATCAATCATACAAAATGATGGTGAAATAGATAATAATGTTATTAGCAGGATTCAAGCAGGATGGGTAAAATGGAGAAATACTTCTGATATGTGCGATAGAAAAATCTCATCCAGAATCAAGGATAAATTTTATAAAACTGTAGTATGACCAGCGATGATATATAGTGCTGAATGCTGACCTGCAAAGATGAAACATACAAATAAAATAAATATTACAAAAATGAGAATGCTAAGGTGGATGTGTAGGTATACACGAAAGAATAGAATGAGAAATGAGTATATCCGAAAGAAAGTGTTGCACCAATTGAGGATAAACTTAGAGAAAGTCGGCTTAGATGGTTTGGACATATAAATGGTATGCCGATTGAAGCTTCAGTTAGAAAAATTGAGTTATTAGATTTTGCCCATGTACAAATAGGAAGGGGAGACCAAAGAAGACATGGCAAGAAATTATAAGGAGTGATCTTAGTTACTTAGATTTAGATAAAAATTTGGTAACTGATAGAGCGCAATGGAAATAAAGGATTTATGTAGCCGACCCCACCTGGTGGGATTAAGTCTTGGTGGTTGTTATTATTGTTGTTGTATTAATTGCTATTTTATTTTAATTGTTAAAAAATTATTACCTAACCTAGGTGCATTTGAGTCCTTTGTTTTTCCTAGTATTGCTCTTCCAATAAGCTTTACGTCAAATGATTGGCTTGATGATGCTTCTATCATAAATTGGGGATCAAAAGTGTCAGATTTAGATCTTGATTCATATTTGCCTGCTAACACTACGGTTTGAAGCTCTTCTTAGGCGAATGAGAATGATGCGGATCCAGATAATTGCAAAGAAGAATTTAATTATTTAGTTTCTAAAGGGAATTCATAGCTTGTTTGATTTAAATATTCATTATTTTTCTTTGTAGTAGTATTTAAATTTTGATAGTTAAGTAGACTTAGGGCTTATTTTGTCCTCATATTATTTTGATCATATCAAAGATTAAAATGGTTCATTCATTATAAAATTTAAAAAATTATATTAAATTAATTTTTATAACATCATACAAGGCTTTAAATTTGATAAAATTTATTTTATTTCACTTTTCATATCATTTTCAATAAATCAATCAATTTTATCTCTCTTCCTACACAATTTTTAACATGACTAATTTTATTGCTGTTCATACACATATATCAAAGATAAAATTAAAAAATTTCATGGCAAGACCTAATTGTTCTTAATGCCAAATACGCCCTTAATATTTTCATTATTGTTAGCAATAATTTTTTTTAAAATTTTATTAGCCTTTCTTTTGTCAACTCTATAAATAATATTCTCTGTCTTTATAATTAGTAGCTTTAAATTATCATGTAAAAATATTCTCTACAATAACGACAACAACCATAAAGTTTTTATTTCACTAGATGAAGTTGGCTGTATGAATGCTTTGTAGTTATTGCACAACTCTTCATTTAGCTTCAAGTATGCAATATCTCAGATTAAGTTGTGTCAAAAGATAAGTTATGTGGACACCTTGATGATGTTGACGCGTAATGCATG